>BQNB010018098.1:0-68842 GCA_026074375.1 Tanacetum coccineum | reverse complement strand
AGGGTTTTTGGTATAGATATTAAAGTTTATGTACATGTCACTTGTGATATTATACCTAGTGGTTAAGGGTTTAGGGTTTAGTGGTGAGGGGTTTAGAGTTTTTGGTATAATATCATTGATAGATAATGTATGAAAACAGAAGCAACCGATTAATAACTGCCAAAAATGTCTCAAAACGGCCAAATATGTCTAAACACGGACGAAAACGTGCGAATGCTTAAGAAAACGCGCGAATGCGGACGAAAGCGTGCGAAAACGTATGAAAACGTAAGAAACCATGTGAAAACGTAAGTAAATGTCAAAAAACGGATGAAACATGTGAAAACAAAAGAAAACGTGTGAAAATGAAAGAAAACTTAAGAAATCGTGCGAGAACATAAGAAAACGTGCGAGAACGTCTAAAAACAGACAAAAACGCGCAAAAACGAACGTAAACGTGCGAAAACAGACAAAAACGCGCGAAAGCTGACAAAAACACGCGAAAGCCGACGAAAACGCGCAAATGCGGACAAAAGCGTAAGAAAATGTCCAAAAACGGACGAAAACGTGTGAAAACAAAAGAAAACGTGCGAAAGCGGACAAAAACAAAAGAAAAAGTGTGAAAACAAACAAAAACTTATGAAAACAGACGAAAATGTTCGAAAACGTAAGAAATCGTGCGAGAACATAAGAAAACGTGCGAGAACGTCTAAAAAGAACGAAAACGCGTGAAAACGTGCGAAAAGAGACAAAAACACGCGAAAGCGTACGAAAACACGCGAAAGCGGACGAAAACGTATGAAAACGTATAAGCACGTAAAAAAACGTACAAAAACGTACAAAAACGTAAAAAACGTAAAAAAAACGCAAAAAACGTAAAAAAACATACAAAATGTCAAAAGGGTTAATTAATTGCAATTTGGGCAAGATTTGCCAACTCTACAAATATTGAGGGAGTGGTTAGTGTGAATTTTAGTAAATTTATACTTTTTGTCCCACTATGTTTTTTTAATTTTAAATCTTGTCTTTTTAATCTAATAAAATTAGAGGTGGCAAATGAGTAGGTTTGGATCCTGGGACAAATGGGTTTTGGGTCGAACGGGTCATGGGTCATGCTTTAAGAATGGGTCAAATGGGTCATGGGTCGAACGGGTCGGGTCGGGTCGACCCACTAAATTATGGTTTTTCATACATTTTTGAACGTTTTATACGTTTCGTCAGTTTTTTCCGTTTTTTTACGTTTTCGTCCGATTTCTTACTTTTTGTCTGTTTTTTACGTTTTGTCCGATTTCTTACGTTTTCGTTCGATTTCTTATGTTTTTTTACGTTTTCGTCCGATTTCGTCCGTTTTTTACGTTTTCGGCCGTTTTTTTTATGTTTTCGTCAGTTTTCTTACGTTTTCGTCTGTTTTTTTTACGTTTTCGTCCAATTTCTTACGTTTTCGTCCGATTTCTTACGTTTTCGTCAGTTTTTTACGTTTTCGTCCGATTTATTACGTTTTAGTCCGTTTTCTCGCGTTTCCGTTCGTTTATTTATGCTTTCGCCTTTTTTTTACGTTTTCGTCAGATTTCTTACGTTTTCATCTGTTTTTTTACGTTTTCGTTTGTTTTTTTACGTTTTCGTCAGATTTCTTACGTTTTCGTCCGATTTCTTACATTTTCGTCCGTTTTTTTACGTTTTCGTCAGATTTCTTACGTTTTCGTCCGGTTTCTTATGTTTTCGTCCTTTTTACGTTTTCCTCCGTTTTTTACGTTTCCGTCCGGTTTTTTAAGTTTTCGTCAGATTTCTTACGTTTTCGCCCGTCTTCTTACGTTTTCGTCAGATTTCTTACGTTTTCGTATGTTTTTTTACGTTTTCGTCCGATTTCTTACGTTTTCGTCCGATTTCTTACGTTTTCGTCCGATTTCTTACGTTTTCGTCCGATTTTTTTACGTTTTCGTCCGATTTCTTACGCTTTCGTCCGATTTCTTACATTTCGTTCGCTTTCGTCCGATTTTTTACGTTTTTGTTTTCTTCCGTTTTGGACGTTTCCTTTTGTTTTTTTGACCACTTTCTTCGTTTTCTTCCTTTTTATACGTCTTTATTCGTTTTCAAAAATAGACAAAACGGACGAAAACGTAAGAAAACAGACAACAACGTACAAAAACGTAAGAAATATGACGAAAACGTAAAAACGGACATAAACGAAAGAAATCGAACGAAAACGTAAAAAAACAGACAAAAACGTAAGAAATCGGACAAAAACGTAAAAACAGACGAAAACATAAGAAATATGACGAAAACGTAGAAAAACATACGAAAACGTAAGAAATCGGGCGAAAACGTAAGAAATCGGGCGAAAACGTAAGAAAACAGACGAAAACGTAAGCAATCGGACGAAAACGTAAAAAAACAGACGAAAAAGTAAGAAATCGGACAAAACGTAAAAAAACAGACGAAAACGTAAGTAATCGGACGAAAACGTAAGAAATATGACGAAAACGTAAAAAAAAGGACGAAAACATAAAAAACGGACAAAAACATAAAAAACGGACGAAATCGGACGAAAACGTAAAAAAACAGACATAAACGTAAGAAATCGGACGAAAACATAAAAAAACGGACGAAAACGTAAGAAAATAGACGAAAACGTAAGAAATCGAACGAAAACGTAAAAAACAGACGAAAACCTAAGTAATCGGACGAAAACATAAAAAAAGGGCGAAAACGTAAGAAATATGACGAAAAAGTAAGAAATCAGACGAAAACATAAAAAAACAGACGAAAACGTATGAAAATAGACGAAAACGTAAGAAATCGGACAAAAGCGTAAAAAAACAAACAAAAACGTAAGTAATCGGACGAAAATGTAAAAAAACGGGCGAAAACGTAAGAAATATGACGAAAACGTAAGAAATCGGACGAAAACGTAAAAAAAATGACGAAAACGTAAGAAATCGGACGAAAACGTAAAAAACAGACGAATACGTAAAAAACGGACGAAGACGTAAGAATTTGACGAAAACTAAAAAAAATGGACGAAAACGTTCAAAAAAAGTATAAACGTAACAAAAAGTCATCATTAGGATATATCACTTTTTTAGAAGTTGTAACTAATTAGGTTAAAGTTTAACTAGGTCGACCCATTCGACTCATTCCTATGACCCATTGAACTCATTCATTTAATTTAAAAGTATGTTTAAAAGTCCATTGGACCCAAACTTCATTCAACTTAAAAAACAAATGACCCAAATATTTAAAAAAATAACCCAATTAAACTCATTATTTTATTTTTGGGTCAAGATTGCCACCTATAAATAAAATGAAAGGTCTAGATTTGTCCCTTAGTATGTAGGGAGAAACTAGTATGCAAAATAACTCACATCCTACAATATATTGTCAATCCTTTCAAATGGATTTTTTTTTTACTTTTTTTTTCCAGTTGATGTGTTATTTGAGGAATAACTTTTTTTTTAGTATTTTGTATAACAAAAGGTCATTCAAAAGGTTGATGCATTGCAGCATTGTCATAGTTCACAAAAGCAGGGATGAGCATGGGTCTAGAACCGGTGGAACCGGAACCGGAACCGATGGATCCGAGAACTGAATTTTTCCAAAAAGTAGGAACCGAGAACCGAACCAAGAACCAAAAAATCTCAAACTGGAGAACCGGAACCAGAACCAGCGGTTTTGGTTCCGGTTCGGTTCTTCTTGGTTCCGGTCCGGTTTTTGGTTCCGATCCGGTTCTTTGATTCTTTTTCCTTATATTGACTGTGTTTTTAAAGTAGGCTACTAGGGTTTTTTATGGTAAGTATAATTTAGGATTAATTTCCCCTAATTTAAGTATGGAAAAAATTACATACTTTTAGAATATATCACCCTAAAAAAAGAAGAGATATGAAATTATCCCTAATTTAAAATTAATTGTCCCTAATTTAAGTATGAAAAACTTACATAATTTTGAATAATTGGGTATTTGGTTCTGGAACCGAGAACCGGTGGAACTGAACCGAACCGACCCAAGAACCGAAAAATCTCAAACTCAAGAACCGGAACTGGAACCGGGGGTTCTAGTTCTAGTTCGGTTCTTTTTTGTTTCGGTCCGGTTCTTGGTTCCGATCCGGTTCTTTGGTTCTTTTGCTCATCCCTACACAAGTTATTTTTGACAGAACCAACTCTAATTCTTTCCTTTTTGATGTAACTAACCTTATGAAAGGGAGGACATGTGTAGTGGCCATATATAGGGCTGTAAACGAACCGGACGAACGCGAACGAAGGTATGTTCATGTTCGTTTATTTAATTTTAGCCGAACAAATCAAAAGAGTTTAGGAGAAGCTTAGATGGGGCAGTCGATCCAACCCAACTACCCAAGGGGTTTGAAATGGCCGTTTCAAGTAATAATAATACTATTTGTTCATAAAAAAGTAATAATAATACTATAGTTAAATATGAGATGACGTCAGTGGCATCGTCGATTAAGTCAGGTGAACATAACAAATTTAATAACCTTGTGTTTATAATAGCGTATCTTATAAATGATATATATCAATTCGTTTAGTTAGATAGTTATAATAATTTTAAGAAAATCTTTTGATGGCAACACATTGGCTCTTATTTTGTTAATTGAGAATTTGAGATGCAGAAGAAATTGTAATTGGTACTGGACTTAGAATGATAGTGCTTAGGCCCATGCTTACTTATACTGAGTAGGCAGAAAATAGTTAAAGTTTTCAGGCCCGCCTTTTGATGATACCAAACTCTAATTCTAAATTTTGTTTTGGGGATGTGATTGATTAGCCTGAGTGACCACAAACAATGATTAAGTATATGAATAAATTAACATGGACTTATCGCCCTCTTCATTCTTTTGTTAATTGTTTGTTTACATTATCGTTTCTAACATTTTGTAGGTATTAGTTTGGACGTATAGTTGGTGTTATATTATATAACTTCACTAGAAACCTAGAATTATTCTTTCACAAAAATATCTTGAATTTTTCGGAATATCTTGTTAGGACAGAAGTAGTTAGTCAACCTTGTACAACAACACTTCGATAGAATTATGATTTATATTTGGTCTTTCTAAAAATATTTAATTAGTTTGTATCTCAAGATGGCAATTACTGGGAGTCTACACCAGGTATGTTCATACATCTATTTCTCTATATAGATGGTATGGTTTTTTCTTGCGGATGCAAGGCTGAGATCTGGATTACCAAGGGTTTGCTGGTTAAAGCAAAGGGAAATATACTTGGTTTGGAGATCATCAGGGATTAGAGTGGTAATACTCTAAGGGTGTCACAGTCCAGGATTCACAATGAAAAGTTGGTACAGACTTTGTTGAAGGGGCACTCCATACTGTCGTTGGAGGGTAGTCTATCAGGGGACTGTGATGTGGAAAAGAATGGTAAGTGGTCATGTATATATGCAGTTGGAAGCCAGGAGTATCAGATGGTCTGCACGAGACTTGACATAGCATCTGCAGATGTGGGTATGTTGGATAAGTTTGATCGTGGATTACAGACAGACGTACAGGTTTTTGTGGATTTTGACTACGCCATGGGTAGATCAATCACAAGGTACGGGTTTATGATACAAGGATGTACAGGAAGCTGAGAAGCTATGATACTGTACATGATGGTTTTGTGAACAACTGAAGCGGCGTATATGACACTTACTGGGTCTTGGAAGAAGAAAATATGGCTAAAGGGACTTATGGCAGAGTCAGGATATGAGCTAAGCTTAGTAGCAGGAATTGCTATTGGTGCCTTGGTAAAAGGCAGTTCCCGGTCCGAGGTTTCAGCACAGGTCGAAGGTGCTGCGTATCGGTATTAACTAATAGTGATACTAAGGTGGAAATTGTTAGACATAGTATTCACTTTAGTCAATAGGTTAGGGGGTTTAGTGTAAATTTAGCTCTAATTATAGCCATATTAAGGTTATTGGGTTTCTCTACGGCCCAAGCCCATCCTCCCCCTCATCTTTATAAAAGGAGGTGAGGGGGGAAGGGTTTTACAGATTAATTCTTCCAACCTGTTTGTTCTCTCCCTCATCTCTATAAAAGGAGGTGAGGGGGAGGGTTTTGTACTTCATTCTTCTCCTTACTCAATAAACATATAATATTGAGGGTTATATTCTTGTGCATCTTTTTCTTTTTTGTCATACATAATCTGCTAGGGTGTGTTCGTATTCAAGATCGGATTTATTCCGTACTAGTAACCAGGTTGTAAGATTGTCAAACCCTACAAACATAAATTTCATGGAAATTTGCTTGTAACTGGTTACAATCTTTTATACCAAATTGCTTGTAACTACTTAGATCTTTGCTTACATTCGTTCAAAACTCACAGAATAATTATCATCTTACTTAAGCCCCATGTTTATACAAATAACGACGAATGTGCATACTTGGTTAAACAACCATTCCAAAAGCAGATAACGTACACTTAACTTTGTGATAGTGAATGATGTACAGAAAAAAATAGACATTGAGATTCATTTTTTTTACATTTACATTGTATGGAATCTCCAAGATTAGTTTGCAAACTTCAACTTTAGGTCTCTTCACAAATAATCATTTAAATGACTTATTGTATCATTCACATTCCCTTATTTGGGTCATCTTAACATTTGAGAAGCAATGAGCTACCTATATTAA
Source organism: Tanacetum coccineum (assembly GCA_026074375.1). Lineage (NCBI taxonomy): Eukaryota > Viridiplantae > Streptophyta > Magnoliopsida > Asterales > Asteraceae > Tanacetum > Tanacetum coccineum. Next base: position 62,225 of record BQNB010018098.1, on the reverse strand, counting down.
CACAAATGAACATACACGAGATCCATGTATCATAACTAGCAAAAAAGAAAACAAAAACATCTATATCAAAATATGCGAGTAAAAGAACTTTTTTGCTCAAATGCTCTGTTGATACAAAAGTTGGACGATCCTTGATTAGGTCCGAATTAGGTGTAATACGGATCTGTTAGGCTCCGGTTCCTGTATCAATTAAGTCTTGATGTATGAGACCTGCGCACTAAGAAAACAAAGCACCGTTAGGCTTACCGTGGGATTGTCTCCCACGATTATCCTCCGGCGTGAGAGTAAGTAATCGGTTTAGGTTTTAGTAGAAAGTTAGGGTTATGAGGGCGTACCTTAGATGAGAGCCGAGGTGCTTTCTATATACTCACCAAACCCTAATGGGCTTTGTCCCATTAATTAGGTTAGTATCCGAGAGGCCTCACCGTTATTTAGTAACCGCCGTTATTTAGTAACTAGTGGGCCCACCTCATGATTATGACTCGTTCGTAACGGGTGTTCTAGATACCTGCGCACGTGTGCGCTAGTTGGGCCTCATGGGCCTAAATCCTCGTCGTGATAGCCCATATGTCATGGGCTTCCCCATAGGCAGTACCATTTGGGCCTTGGAAGCCCGTATTGATGTCGCTATGGCCCATTCATCATGGGCCTGGGTATAAGTACTATTCGTGGGTCGGGTTCATGACCCGAGGTTGGACTATACGTCATCATGTCCCCCCAGTCTAGTATGCACTTGGTAAGACCGCGGATGCTAGACTACAAATAGTCGCGATAAATATCCCTGGATGCGTATCGTGGATGAAACAAGAAATTATCCCGCCCAAAACAATGAATCTGGTCAACTTGAGTCGCAAAAATGCCTCTTCGTAATTCGTGAGAAGGTAGCTAGAACATAGCTTATACGTTTCACCCCTACCATACGATTAGGACAAGTGGGGGACACGTGTTCCTCATCCGGCGTTGTGTCAGTAACAACTTTGCCCTATATAAGGGTTCGCCTCCATTTCACTGTTATTGCCACAATAAAAAAAAATCTCTTCCACCACCATTGATAAAGCTTCCAATAATCATCAAAAATCAGACACAGGTAATACGCGCGTGCGCATCCAAACCCTTGCTTCGCAAATCATGGTGTTGCAACTTACTGATTTTACATCAGAAATAACAGATGAGGAACTTCGTGAGTTCACATCTGAGTATTACATCCCATTCACATTGCACCCGGTAGTGCCCACTGCGAGTGCGAGTATAGCGGATTTACCAGAGGGGAAGGTTGGGGTATATACACGGTTCTTTGAGTTTGCCAATCAACGTGTACCCCTTTCGTTGTTTATGTGCAACGTCCTGAATTATTATCGTCTTCATATTTCCCAATTGCATTGCATAGGCGCGGCAAAAATAACCAATTTCGAGGTTAATTGCCGCCGATTGGCAATTAATCCCATGGTCCATTTGTTCCACACTTTCTATCACACCTCTTGGTCAAACGGATGGGTTTCGTTTTCCAAGCACGTCGGGCGTTTGCAGTGCTATACCGAAAAATTAGATGCGCTAAGGCGTTGGAGGGAGATGTTCTTCTGGGTGGATGATACGTTGTTTCCCTGGGACTTCGCATTCTATACTCAGGGGTCATTGCCTAAGGATAAGCGTCCACCCCCCGGGTCGTATAGTATGGAGGATGCGGAACTTATAAATGAGAATCGTATCCCTATCAACGCATACTCGGAAGCCTTTCTATGCCACATGGGCATTAGTCGCAATTATTTCCAAAGCCCCGAGGAAGTGCCGACGTTTATAGGCGATGACGGCTAGGGTGGGTGCTTGTCCTTCCTTCTCCCTCGCTTAGTAGTGTAAGCGCTCTTTCTTATTTAAGCTTATGTAACCATTTGGTTTTTGTTTTCGTTTTGTGTTGCGCAGAAATGGATTTGTTTAGCATCGTTCATTTGAGTAAGCCCAAGCTGGTGACCGAGGGGGTGCATCATGTCAGTCTAGGTGGTAGTACATCGACTGAGGAGGAAATCCTGGATGCGCCACCCACACTTGCTGCGAAGGAGGTGATCGCAACTCCTCCCCCCAAGTAAGTAATTTAGCCTCTATGTATGTCCAGTAATAGTGTTTATTGTACGCAATCATAATAAAGTAATGTGGAATCCTCATTATTGGTCGGTTGTTTGCTATTTGTGCGCAGTGTCGAGGCTACTAGCGATTCCTCTGCGCCGGTGACGCATGCTGGACAGGTCCTAAGGCATTTGAGGGCATGCCAGTGGATCAGCTAATAGAGGAGTTTGATATGGTTACTGCGCAGCAAGCCGCGCTGGTGGCGCAGCTGAGAGCAAGGTTTTCTAGTAAACACAGCCAGAGTGTACAGAAGGATGAAGAGATTCTGCTGCTAAAGACACAGTTGGCAGATGCGCAGGCCGAGGCAGAGTCGTCGAGGTCTCATGCACAAAAGCTTGTCGAGGAAAAAATGGCACTGCTTGTCCCAAGGTAGAGCAAGAGCGTGCGAATTATGCGGATTACAAGGCAAGTTGTCACTGGGCAGTGAAGAACTTGGAGGGGGGTAAGAACAACCATTTTGTTGGGCTGGATGAGTTTCGCCCCTATAAAACTATCGTGCGCTCGCGTACTCGCTTCACTGCCGTACTTACACATTCCACCAACATTTGACTTTGTAAACCTGGAGTATATATGTTTTTAGTTTTAATTTTATATGTGTTTTGTTACTAACGTAAAACTATTCATGTGAGTAAGCAAGTGTATCTCGCGCTAGTTGGTTTTGGTATAACCTTTTGTGTAACAAATCATTACGTAGTGTATGATAGATTACAACGTAGTGTTATAAATGTCCGTTTATGACATTCATTTATTTCGATAGAGATGTTTTTTATGTTGTAAGTATACGAACTTGTACTACGCCAGAACGTGTATCCATATCGGTAAAAGTAAAATCGCTCTCTACAAATTATGTCCGTAGGAAAGTCGTGGGTTATTTCATTAGCTAGCATGTACCCCACAAGTTGATTACAATCCGTGGGAAATACGTGTGTAAATACCCACAATTTTCCTAAAAAAAAATACTGTCTTTACGTTTTTGCCTACTTACACATTCCTACATTACTTAGTATGCCTATATATGTGTTTTTAGTTTCATATTATATGTGTTTGTTTATTATCGTAACTATTCATGTGAGTATCGCAAGTGTACGTGTTGGTTTAGGTATAACCTTTTTGTAACAATCATTACGAGTATGTATGATTATCTATATGTATGTGTTCCACATGTCGTTTATGAAGTTCTTATATCGATAGATGTTTTGTATGTAAGTATACGAACTTGTATACGCCTGAACGTGTAAGCTTATCGTAAAAGTAAAAGAAAACGATTATGTCGTCGGGAAAGTTGTGGGTAATTTCCCACATATTACCCACCAAGTTGATAAATCCGTGGGAAATAAGTATGTAAATACCCATAGATTTCCCACAAAAGAGAAATTGCCTATTACATTTATGCTACTTACACATTCCCCCATCAACCCCCACACCCTAGTACGTCTATATATTGTGTGTTTTTGCGCGCTCATACTATATGTGTTTTGTTTATTAACGATAACTATTAATGTGAGTATCGCAAGTGTAGTGTTAGTTTAGGTATGTCTCTCTCTTTTGTGTAACAAATCATTATGGTATGTATGAATATCTACTTTGTGTGTGTTTCCTCAGTACGTTTATGACATTCATTGTTCGTTAGATGTGTTGTATGTAAGTATACGAACTTGTGTCATACGCTGAACCTCTAACCCATATTGTAAAAGTTAAAAAGAAAACGGATTAGTGTCCATGGGAAAGTAGTTGGGGTAATTAGCCCACAGACTACCTACCACTGCGCGCGATCTCTCTCGCACTGCGCTCGCGAAATGTAGATGTGTAAATACCTATAATTTTTCCCACAAAAGAATATCCGTCTTTACGGTTTGTTGACTACTTGTATACTTTTCATACGGGTGACTTAGTATAGCCTATAGTATTTGTTTTCTAGTTTGATAGTTATATGTGTTTCGTTCGCTCAACATAACTATTCATGGAGGTAGTCGCATGTGGCTTGTTGGTTTAGGTATACCTTTTGTGTAACAAATCCCACGCGTCTCGCTACTCCGCCGCAGGATCCTCTCTCTGTGTCTCCACATAGAGAGATGTGTTCAACATGTCGGTTTATGACATTCATTGTATCCGAATAGATGTTTTTGTATGTCTCTCGCGCTCGCTCGAACTGTATTCGCCTGAATGTGTATCTGCATGATCGCATAATCGCTCTCTCTCAAGATAAAGAAAAACGATCTGTCCCGTGGAAAGTCGTGGTGTAATTGCATACAGATTACCTAACAAGTTGATAAATCGTGGGAAATACGTGTGTACTACCCACAGATTTCCAAAAATATTCATCTTTTTACGTTTCTGCGTGACTTACAGACATTGCCACGTAACTTTGTAAGCCTGATATATCAGTGATTTTTGTTTCATATTTAGTGTTGTATCATTAACGTTAAACTATTTATGTGAGTTCGCAAGTGACATGTTGGTTTAAGTATACTTTTGTGTACACAAGAAGTCATTAGGTGTGTATGAATATGTACACTTGTGTGTTCCATATGTACGTTTATGACATTCATTGTATCGATAGATCTGTTTGTATGTAAGTATAAGAACTTGTTACGCTGAACGTGTAACGCCATATTCGTTAAAGTAAAAATAAAAACGATTATGTCGTGGGAAAAGTCGTGGGTAATTTCACAGATACCACCAAGTTGATAAATCCGTAGGAAATTCGTGTGTTAATACATCAGATTTCCCGCACAAAAATATGTCTATACGTTTCCGATATTTAAACAATAATCACGGTGACGTTAGTATGCCTATATATGTGTTTAGTCTGTCATATTATATGTGGTTTGTTATTAAAGTTAACTATTCCATGTGAGTATCAGCAAAGCTGTACTGTTAGTTTAGGTGTTTATAAACTTTTGTGTAACAAATCACGCGCTCTCGTATGTCTGAAATATCTAACTCGTGTGTGTGTTGATCATCATGCGCGCGCTCGCGCGCGCGCTCGCGCGCTCTCTCTCGTCATTGGATCCTATGATGTTTTGTATGTAAGTATACGATCTTGTTTACGTTGAACGTGTAACCATATCGTGAAAGTAAAAGAAATACGATTATGTTGTGGGGAAAGTCGTGGGTAATTTCCAACAGATATTACTTACCAAGTTCGATAAATCCGTGGAAATACGGTGTTGAAAATTCCACTGATTTCTACAAAAATATCGTCGTTTCATTTCTGCTTCTTACACATTCCCTCGTTAATTTGTATGTCTTCATAAGTGTTTGTAGTTTCATATTATTTGTGTTTGTTTAGTAAGGAAATATGTTTATGTGAGTTATGCAAGTGTATAGTGTGTGTTTTAGTGTTATAGACCTTTTTGTGTAACAAATCATGGATCAGGCGCACTAAGGCGTGAAACCTTTTTATAGTTCAACTCTGGTTATTGCTTTTTTAAGATGATGATTTATTAATTGAAAATATATTTTTCTTAACTTTTTTTATTTTTATTACATCAATTTTGTGAAACTCGTTTTGATTTGTAATATGGATAGAAAAATTATAAATAATTTCATATTTTTTGTTGTCTTAATTCACGTCTTAAAAATGTAAAAGCTTCGCTATAACTTATATGGCGCGAGGCTTGATCACACTGTTACGCCATGCCTAATGTTATTTTTTTAAGATGACATGTTTTATAAAATACAAAGATAAAAATATTTCATGTGTTTACTTTATTTGAAGTTTTTTTACAATTCCACTTAATTTGCCAAAATGACATTCCCTTAACTTTCACAAGCCCGACGCCGCAAATTTTTCCGCCAAATCAAATTAACTCTTCCCAAATGTTATCTCAAAATCAGATCTCACATACTCAAAACCGCTTATTCTCTCCATAAGCGTTTTTTATCCCACAAATTGTTTCGTGTAATCTCACAATATATCCTCTCTTGTTATGTGGTTAACTGTAAGCCATCACTTGTCACCATCCACAGTCGTCGGTCGGACCATCGACACCAATTTCAAGTTCCATAAATTAGGTACTTTATTGTATTATATCTTTAATTTGGTAATCGATTTCAAGTGTTCGTGTGTTAACTTGGTGAGTTTGTGAAACATAGCATAGATAGTTGTTTTCTCAATGTTGTTGGGTTGATATGAGCTTGATATGTGTGCCACCTTTAGACCCGTGAGGTGTATTATGTTGCTTTTGGTAGATCCTTGTAATAGTCTGACCATATTTTTATCTAATCGTTGTTTTAAAAGTTTTTTATTTCACTCTAAATAGGATGTATCCGTTGGGAGGTACAAACCATGAGCTTGATCCAAACACAAGCTCCAAGCTCTTTATAGGCATTTAACTTTTCCTTACTCCCAGCAGTGACAAAGACTTTAATGCCGAGGTATTTGGCCAATTGAATTGCAAATGTACCAATGCGGCTAGAACCCTTGTGTCTCAGAAACATTTCTCCTAAAAATAGCTATGTTTTAATGCATAAACAGTTTGAATAACTTGTTATGATGTAGGCTTTGGTTTATAATGAGGTGTTTTGGATGTATTCCTAAAACGTCTTTTTTACATACAGTTTAATAAGCATTATACCACCAAACCATCCACTAAATCCCTATAGTAATTAACACTAAGCTCATCCCACAACACACTCACATACATAAAAAAGGTAAATTTGGCTCACAAAAATCCACCTACCACTCATGGTGTAATCACAAAACACCTACGTGTCGTCATGCATGATCCTTCCAGTGACGACATCTAGAGCATCGAATCTATGTGTGCATTCCAATGTGTCTGACAGTTTTGTTACTAACGAGCAAGAGACATACGTAGATATGATCTTCTGTTTCACATATGTTATCACATAAAACACAAACATTACAAAAAAATTCCTTTTAGTGACATAAAATAAGTGTCAATTAAAGTAAAAAATATATCGTAAATTGTAAGGGTAGCAATTCAGGTCGGGTTCGGGTTAACAACTCAGTGGGTCAGAAAACCCCAACCCGAACATGACTCATTTAATAATCGAGTCAACTATGTCAACCCTAACCTATTTAAATATAACCCAAACCTGACCTATTTAACCCGTATATATACTTGGGTTGGCGGATTAAATAGGTTATACGGGTTGAATAGTTTACACGGGTTCAATAAGTTAAACGGGTTTCAGGTCGACCCATTTAACCCGTTTTAGATACAAAAGTTGACACATTACACGGGTTAAACAGGTTAAATAGGTATGTGGGTCGACCCATTTAACCGGTATAATAAAATATATATATATAATTTTTAATTTAAGGAAAAAATCTTAAACGGGTTGGTGGGTCGACCTGATTAATTTATTCCCAACCCAAAACTGACATGTTTAATAAATGTTAGATGGTTTGACCTAAAACCGACCCAAAATCTATTTAGACTCAACCCGGACCTTTTAATTTTCGTGTCGGTTTCAAGTGGTTTTGTGTCGGGTCAAAAATTTCCACCCCTAGTAAAATGTATTGAAACGTAAACAAAAGCTAAAAGAAGATGTAACTAGATTTTTTGGGTGTTTTCCTTACACTTAAAAATGTAGGTAAATATTTTTCTATGACAAATATTTTATACAAAAAGTATTATTAGATGTCAAAATTTTAGCCATTAGCCTATATTTATTTTAAAAAGTATCTCTAAAAAATTTAATATAATACTTTTTTGTGTCATTATAACCACAGTCCCGAAAATCCTATTTTCGTGTAGTAGAATCCAATCACATAAGCTTGTTATCACATAAAGAACAAATCAATCACATACGCACATCATAGATGTAACGTCGACGGGTCTTAAATTTTGGACATATGTAAATTTTACACTTTTTTAACAGATTTTTAAGGAAAATATATGGATCTCATTATTGAAGTGGGAGGTTATAACATGAGTAAACAATGCTAAGAGCATTCACAATGCAAAAAATGCATTTATTGCAAAGCACAATTAATAACTATAGCTTTTACAAAAGACATAGGATTTAATAAGTCATTCTAAAACCTATCAAAAAAGCTGTTAATGCAATGAGAAAATCATTTCAAAAAGCTTTTTAAAATAGTGAAAAGTCTTTACTTGTTAAGGAAGATTCTCCTTAATTGATCATAAATATTTTCAAAAATGTGAGAATCTAAAAAAGAAAAGCGACTTAAACTTGTCTGCAAGAGTTAAAATTGAATCGTCTCATTCCCCTTTGTCCAGAAGCTCAGAGGGCCCGTATGTAACCAAATTCCACAAACGTGTGCTAAAAAGTACGCAAATGGCCACCATAGTCCAACCTAATGTGTCTGCCATCTTTATGTTTAATTATTAAGTTTTAAAGTCAAGTTTGTCGGCCAATCAATGTATTATAAAATAATGACCCGAATATGCTTTCGAATATGCTATATGCCAAAGCATATTCTTAGTTTATTCTTTTTCATTTGGCCTATAAAAGGCGTGTAATATCATTTGTAAAACATCATCAAAAACCACCATCACTACTACTACCACCACCCTTGTAATATCAAGCTTCCGCAGTGTTTTAGTAAAAAGGTGTGTTTTAAGTAATACTTGTACTTTAAAGTTTTAGTTTTTGAGCTTTGGTACAAGATACAAATTCCTGGCAACGTAATTTTCATCTTGGTATCAAAGCTTTGAATCAAAACGTTCTTAGCTCTATGGAAGGCTAAACCCTTTAGGTATATTCAGAAAAAGCAGTAAAGGTATTATTCTATCAATAATTTGTATTTCTGCGGTAACATTTCAATTAAAAATTTCATAAAACCACTTGTTTTTTTATAAAAGACAGCGCAATTGCTTCTTTATAAAAAGTACCGTAAGAATCAGGAAAAGTCTGAAGTTAACCGTTTGGTGAATCTAAAACAAGTTTGTAAATTTATCCTTTGAAGTTTTTAATGTTATGTCCGAACGCTTTGAGTAAGAAATACAGTATTGGTACGATAATTCACAAACTGTAGATCCTGAATATATCGCCTTTAACGAAACTAGTCCTAAACCTACATCAACCGATTTAGCTAATAATCTAGCCTGTGTTTATAGTCGTTTAAATCTATTTTCTAAAGTAGCACTCAAAAATTACAAAAGTATTTCTGAAAAACAAAAAGAACTTGAGTCTAGAGTCCAAAATTGTCAAGAAAAGCTTGAATCTTGTGAGGAATTACTGAGAAAAACACAGAGTGAAACCAGAAAAAGCCTTCAACAAATCTCAACTGAGATCCAACAGTCCAAACCACTCACTAAAAGAGAAGTCTTGAACCTTGTTCAAGAAATAGCTGATCAACCAAAGTTAGTCGAAAAAGAAGCCCTTAAACTACCAGAAGGTTAAACACCTTCTTCACGAAGTCAAGAAACTCATCACTGGATGAATCTTGCCAATCAAAAGGCAACTACTGAATATCAAGAAGCTATACAAGCCACTGAAGACCTTGAATCACCAGCAGTTGGTTTTGCAAAAACATCTGATTACAAAGGAGGATTGGCTGTTCAAGTAAACGCTGTTATAAAACAAAATAACACTTTACTTTATTTGGCCACTAAGCAAAGTCAGAAGTTAGTTGAGCTCGAAGAAAAGTTTGACAAGCTCAAACAGGAAATTCATACGATTATAGAAAAAGAAGTTCAGCCCGCTGACCTTGAAGACTCAATATCAAGCCTAGCCAAATGACTTGATAATTTCTCCATTAGTGGAAAACTCCTTGTGAAAAAAATAGACGGAAAAATACACGTCTTTGAAGATCCTAATAAAATCTTTAAAGAACAGTTTGAAAAAGAGTCAAAGAAATGACACATTGCCTAACTAATCCACGAGGTTTGAACAGTTGGAGAGTACGAAACGCGAGTAACAGTCGAATATGGTTAACTGACTATAGGAATTTACTATTGTCAATTAGATATCAACGCTAAAGGGTTTTGACAATATGGTTTGGTAGATTGAATAAGAGAGGGAAAGGATAGGGATTTATGGTTTAGAGGATTATTGTGATTTCTAGTTTCGGTTGTCTTTATATGTATAGTGAAAGAAATACAAGCCTAATTGTACTAGAAGTCTCTTAATAGTTATCAATAAGCGATACAAATTTGAAAAAGTGACAAACATCACCTCTTAAGGGTCTGCTGAATTCCACCAACCCTTAAGGTTTGTGATTTTGCCTTTATAGTTAAATATATTTATGCTAAATAAATATATGCTCAATGGATTGTTACTGTTGTACCCATTTATGAGAATATTGTTGTATTCTCATTTACTCTTCATTTCCATTTCATTTCTTCACATTTTTCTCATTATCAACTTGCGTGTTCTATTTAGCATTCACAAGTGTATCCCATCAACATTTCTATGAGTATCAGTTGTAAAAGATGTTGTTCTTTGCAAATTGCATTCTTGGAAAATCCTAATACCAAACATACCTTCCTTTGTACAAGGACAAATGCCCTTATGGATGCTCTAATTCAAAACTCCGTTAGACATCTTAGACATAGATCAATCAACAAGAAAAGTATTATATCTCCTCAGGTCTTTAAGATAGTACACCACGATTCGAGAACGTCATTAACTAATTATTCCACTTGGTCGCTTCTTGATCTTGCTCACATCTAACATTTTTCGCGCATAATGCATGTGAAACTTTATACACTCCCCGGAGTATCATAGCTTTCACAATAGTTATTTAACCTATCTTGGTCTCCTATCATGATAAGCAGTTATATACCCTTTTAGAATGAAATGTCTTTCATTTACAGATTCAAAATACGCTAAATGGCATATCTAACAAATACCCTTTTAAAATACCTTTTTAGAATAAAATCTAACGTATAAGAATCGTGACCCTTTGATACTAGTTCTCCCAAGTCTATGAGAACTTAAGTTGAAACCCCTAAAACTGCGATGTAGTAGCACATAAACTAATTCGAAATCTCATTCTTTCAAATCTTTAAATTACATGGCTTCTAATAGCGTATAGGAGTTTTAGCCCAAATGACTAAAGCCTATACAACCATAACCAACCCACAATGATAAAAGCCCAATAAACATCACATGGGAAATCAACTTCCGAGGCAAATAGTGACCAAATACAAAGAAGCTCTTGCATGGAAAACCAACTCCAATACAAGAACGGGACTGAAAACTTATCCTCAAAGCCGTTAATTACTAACACTAGGTGAAATTTCCTCATTCATGCATAGGTAATGTTGCGAGTATTTTGTTAGTATATGCAATCTTGTCGAATATTCAAAAAACCACTTGAGTCAAGGAGGTCACGTCACATGTCATTCTTGTCTCCTCCATACGATGTCCACCACGTGGACCATCTAGGATTATTGGATCGCGTGTGTGGGTTGTACAAAACCCTAAATGCTTCCCTATAAATATCGATGCATTTCATGAGAAGCACCATTATATTCTCTACATTTTATACACACTAAAAACCTATTTGTATGTGAGTGTTACCCTGACCAATGATAAACCTTTTAATCTCGGAGTCCTTGCCGAATGTAAGAAACCAAATATTCAATTAATCTGATCTCACACCAATCACTTTACCCAACCATTGCTTTACGTACTATACGTAAACACGGCGACATCCATGATTCTCACAACAATAAATAGTCACTAATTTCCATTTTGCGGCACCAAAAAACCCAACAACGTCATTTTCTTTGTTACAAACATGTACAAAACTCATGTTCCATCTCTCTATCATAGCCAAAAACTCTGTTTAGAAAATATGATGAATCATCAAAACCAATTGTATCTAAATAACTATCTAAACACTCAACAATTACCTTACATAAAGATGATTCAACTATATCATTGTTATTCATCTGACACAGAACGGAAGCGTGCTTTAAACCCTAACTAGGGTTCAAGACGAATTACAAAAGGATAAAAAACTACAGTCTTGATTTTATTGATAATTGAATTATTGAATATTGAATTAATAATAAACCCAAGCCTTATATTTATAGGAGAACTAAACTTGGGGAAAAAGATAACCATGATTTTCTAGAATAAAGAAAATAAGGAAACAAAATAAAAGTCAGTAATAAAAATATGGAAACCATATTTTATTATTGATAAAAGTCAATAATCAAAATATGAAAACCATATTTTGTTATTAATTTGTTGTTATCTTGCCACGCTATATTCCTTGGCAAGCTCATTAATCGTGTCCTCATCATTCCCCCTCTCTTTAGAAGAGCTCGTCCTCGAGTGCTTACCCTTATTCACGTCCTTGGAGTGAAACTCATAAATATCTGACACATTAAAAGTCTTCAAAATACTCATAGTATTTGGCAAGTTCACTACATAAGCATTGTCATTAATCTTTCGAAGTATTTTATATAGACCGTATTTCTTTTGCTTTAGCTTGCTATAAGTTCCAACAGGAAAACATTCTTTGCGAAGAAACACCATTACCTCATCTCCTACTTGGAACTACTTCTTTCGACGATGCTTATCCGCTGTAAATTTATACTTAGTATTTGCTTCAGTAATGTTGGCTCGCACAACCTCATGAGTAGCTTGAATTTCTTCCACCATCCTATTCGCTTGAATATTCTTCTTCCCCGGTAAATCAACTAACTCCACCACGTGCCTTGAAGAAGTCTTGTACACAACCTCAAATGGTGAAAATCCCGTAGAAATATGAACCACACTATTATAAGCAAATTCAGCTAGTGCCAATGACACATCCCAAAGTTTAGGCTTTTCCCCACACAAGCAACGTATCATATTTCCCAATGTGCGATTAACTACTTTAGTTTGGCCATCCGTTTGAGGATGAGCGGTACTACTAAAATTCAAAGATGTACCCAATCGTCTCCAAAGTGTCAACCAAAAATGAGCAAGAAACTTACTATCCCGATCCGAAGTAATGGACTTTAGAACTCCATGTAAATGAACCATATCTTGAAATAACAACCTCGTAATATGTTCTTAGGAATAAATCTTCATAAGAGTTAATACTGCCAAGGTATAACTAACAGTACTAATGGAGTTAGTACTGCTAGTACAAACTTAGTACTGCTGGTGTTAGTTAATACTGCTAGGAGAAAGAGTTAATACTGCTGATAGTTAAAGCTGCTGACTTGGAGATAAGTATGCATGGAGATTATTATGGGATGTTTGTAACTGATCCTAAAAGATATGTAGTTGTATTGTAAAGGACTCCTTATGTTCTATAAAAGGAGATCATAGGTTTAGGATATATATATACTTAGACGAATACTTTTAGAAATAGATTGTGATAGCTTCAAGGTTGTAACCCCAGTACTACAAGAGTACTCGTATTATTATTCTAATAATATTGAAGCAGTTTGTTATTACTTCATTGTTCATTGTTTGTTTGGTTATTACTGTTCCATTGATAAACACTTCTAGAGTATCAAAGTGTAGATTCCGCATACACTTTGGTATACATACAAAGTCTCAATCTTTGTTATTTTAGATTCATCCAAGGTAACAAACACTTTACTACGTAAAGAATCGATCAAGGCGTGGGATCAACAAGTGGTATCAGAGCCTGTGCTTTGAGAAACTTTCATCTAGGAATAATGGAATTGTAAAATTCTCAGAACAATGTGTTGGCAAAGCTTCCCATACTTAAACTCGGGGAGTATGAGATGTGGGAGATAAGGATCAAACAGTACTTTCAGATTCAGGATTATGCTCTATGGGAGGTCATAGAGAATGGGAATTTGTGGGTACCTATTCCTGTTACAACAATAAAAACTAGTCCATCAATAGGATTGAAGATGACTGTGCCTTCTACTGCTGAAGAAAGGATTTGTAAAAAGAATGATGTAAAGGCCAGAAGTCTACTACTCATGGCACTGCCTAATGAACATCAACTTACCTTTGATCAGTATGTTGATGCTCAATCAATGTTTGCTGCCATTAAAGCTTGATTTGGATGGAATGAAGCAACAAAGAAGACACAAAAGGCACTGCTGAAGCAACAGTATGAAAACTTCAATGCTTCAAGCTTATAATCACTTGATTCTATCTTTAATAGGCTTCAAACAACCTGAGGTAAATGAGTATGGCCCTAGGGATTCAAGTGTAAATCCTACCACTGGTTGTGATAAAGAGTCAGAAAATTCTAAGGAGAATACTGATGACTCTTTAAAACAACAACAAAAGTCTAATTCTAGCTTTGTTAAGTCTCCACTTAAGGTATACAAGGATTGGAAAGAAAAGTTTTTCTGTCCTGCTAATCAAGTTAGGGAAGAAGAACCTAAGAAAGCTAGAGAGAATAATGATGCTCCAATCATTGAAGATTGGGTGTCAGATGATGAGGATGATGTTAAACCTATCCCTAAAGCTGAAAAGAAAACTGTTATACCTACTGCTACTAAGAAAGAGTTTGTTAAACCTGAAAAACTAGTTAGGAGGTCAGTTAAGTATGCAGAAATGTACAGGTCACAAAGACCTAGAGGAAACCAAAGGAATTGGAATGGTTAAAAATCCAATCAATTAGGATGTAACTTTGTTTTTAATAACAAGGAATGTTTTATCTGTGGAAGTTTTGATCCCATTCAATACAGTTGTCCTAATGTACACAAACATATGGCTCCAAGAGCAGTCTTAATGAAGACTGGCCTAAAAACTGTTAATACTGCAAGGCCTGTTAATACTGTTAGGCCTTCTTATACTGCTCACCTAAAATCAACAATTCATTGTGCTAGACCAAGGACATATTTTCAAAATCAAGCACAATCAACAGTTCACAGGCCCTTTTACAAGAGAACAGCATTAACAAAAAGGTCTTATAATCAAAATGTTAATACTGGTAGGCAAAATGTTAATACTGTCAGGGCAAGGGGATTTAATGTTGTTAAGCCCTCAGCATGTTGGGTTTGGAAACCCATCAAACCCAATGGTGCATCACTGGTTTTCAACAAATATAATTACATTGATGCACGAGGCAGATCCAAGTCAGTAATGGCTTGGGTCCCCAAAGAAAACTAACTTCATAAGTTTTATGTGCAGAGCAATTCACAACTAAATGATAAAGGCTTTGTTGATAGTGGATGCTCAAGGCACATGACTGGAAACATAGCCCATCTTTCAGATTTCAAAGACTTTGATGGAGGTTATGTTACTTTTGGTGGAGGAGCATATGGAGGCAGAATTACTGGTACAGGTACTATTAAAACTGGTAATCTTGATTTTGATGATGTATACTTTGTCAAAGAGTTAAAGTTCAACCTCTTTAGTGTCTCACAGATGTGTGACAAAAAGAACTATGTTCTTTTTACTGACTCTGAATGTCTTGTCCTATCTCCTAATTTTAAGTTGCCTGATGAAAATCAGATACTTCTTAAAATTCCTAGACAGGATAACATGTACAGTTTTGATATGAAAAACATAGTTCCTAAAGATAGTTTAACTTGTCTAGTTGCAAAAGCTACATCTGAAGAATCAATGCTCTGGCATAGGCATTGAAAGGCTTGGTCGTAAATTTTAAGAATATTATTAAATTGTCAAGAAAATCTTGTAAAGAGATTTTGCCCTTTAAAAAGATTTTGAGATATGACACATACTATGTGTTGCCTGTCTGTCTTAAAGGCAAGCAACACTAGAGCCTCTTGTAAGGACCAAGGTTCTGTATCCATTACTAAGCCATTGTTTATGCTGCACTTGGATCTCTTTGGTTCCCACTTTTGTTATAGTTTTGCATCAAAAAGTACTGCTTTGTAGTCAATGGTGGTTTTTAGTGATTTTCATGGGTTTTCTTTTTTAACTAAACTAAGGCATGAAACAACAAAGTGAGATCCTTCAAAACTTTATCAAAGAGATAGAAACCCTAGTGGATAAGAAAGTAAAGATAATCAGAATTGATAATGGGACAAAGTTTAAAAACAAAGTGATGGATAAGTTTTGTAGGGAAAAATGTATTAAAAGAGAATATAGTGTAGCAAGGACACCTCAGCAAAATAGTGTAGCTGATAAGGAAGTATAGGCACTCATTGTGGCTGCTAAACAAAGTTAGCTGACTCTAAAGTTACTACTACATTTTTGGGCAAAAGATGGTTCTACTGGCTTGCTATGTTACGAATAGGGTCTTAATTGATCATGCATCATAACAAGAATCCTTATGTAAATCTTTAGAGGTATTAAACCAGCTATAGGTTCTGAAACCATTTGGTTGTCTGCTTAATTTCTAAATACCTTAGATAAGTTGGGCAAGTATGATGGAAAAAGTGATGAAGGCTTCTTTATTGGATATTCCTTAAGTTAGCTAAGCTTTTTGGGTTTTAACAACATATTAGAAACCAGAAAAGTTCAGGAAAACGTGCTTATTGGGGTCTTAGAGAATATGCCTAGTGGATAGAAGGGAATGGTCTAAAGTGGCTGTTTGATCTTGATTCTCTAAACAATCAAATGAATTATGTACCAGTAGATGCAGGATTTTTCTAATGAATTTGAGGTATACAAGTGAGTTTCTGAGTTAGTACATCTTCTCAAAGATCATAGCTATATAAGATTACTATTGTATATGCCAATTTGGAAGGATGCTTCATACTTTGATGATGCTTCACCTAGATCTGTTGCTGATGCTCAAATACAAGATCAAAATGGGTTACATGATGAGATTGATGATTCAGAAAAGACTCATGATGATAGCAGTCTTAAGGATAATGGTACTGCTGATCAACAAGTTAATACTGCCAGGCCAGAAGTTAATACTGGTAGTAGAGAAGTTAGTAATGCTGTCCATGAAGTTAATACTGCTACTCCTGAAGACTTGGTGGGACCAAGTCCTACATCTGAAGACTCACATGTGGAGGACCAAGAAATTAAATTGGGGAACATTCCTCAAACTTATGAAGTCCCTACCACTCCTAACACATGAATTCCACAAAGATCATCCAATTGCAATCATGTGTGTGTGATGTGCAGTCATTGTTCAGACATGTAGGATGACAAATACTTCGTACATCTGAAAAAATAGGTTTTCTTACGTGCTATATATGTAGGGAAAGAATCATCAGGATCTTCATACATGTTTTTTGTTTGTTTTCCTCTCTCAAGAATGAACCATAAAAGAGTTCTACAAGCTCTTAGAGATCGAGCCATGGGTAGATGCTAATGCAGGAGGAATCTTCTTAGTTCAACACTGCAATGGTCTGGATTCTTGTGGATTTACCTAAAGGTCATAGAGCAATTGGTACAAAGTGGGTATACAGAAACAAGAAAGATGAAAGGGGAATTGTCATCAGAAACAAAGCCAGACTTGTTGCTCAAGGACATACTCAAGAAGAGGGCATAGACTATGATGAAGTCTTTGCTCCTGTGGCTAGAATTGAGGCCATAAGAATAATCTTGGCTTATGCTTCATATATGGGATTTATGGTCTACCAAATGGATGTAAAAAGTGCCTTCCTATATGGTCAGATTGAAGAGGAGGTATATGTATGTCAACCTCCAGGTTTTGAAGATCCTGACCATCCTAATAAAGTCTATAAGGTAGTAAAAGCATTATATGGCCTGCATCAAGCACCCAAAGCTTGGTATGATACTTTGGCAAATTATCTCTTGTGCAATGGTTTTGAAAGAGGAAAGATAGACCAAAAATTATTCATCAAGAGACAAAAGGGACATATCTTGCTTGTTCAAATCTATGTGGATGACATTATCTTTGGATCTACAAAGAAGGAATTATGTGATGAGTTTGAGAAGCTTATGAAGGATAAGTTTCAAATGAGTTCTATGCGAAAACTCACCTTCTTGTTGGGATTACAGGTCCAACAGAAAAAGAAAGGAATTTTTATCAGTCAAGATAAATATGTCCATGAGATTTTGAGAAAGTTCAACTACTTAGATGTGAAGTCTGCCTCTACTCCAACAGATATGGAAAAGCCTTTGGTTCAAGATGGAGATGCTACTGATGTTGATGAACATCTTTATAGGTCTATGATAGGCTCTTTGATGTACCTTACAGCATCCAGGCCAGATATCATGTTTGCAGTATGTGCATGTGCAAGGTTTCAGGTTTCTCCAAAGTCTTCCCATCTCTTAGCTGTTAAGAGAATCTTTAGATACCTTAAAGGAAAACCATCATTAGGACTTTGGTATTCTAAGGATTCTCCATTGGAATTAGTTGCTTACACTGATAGTGACTATGCTGGAGCTACACAAGATAGGAAGTCAACAACTGGAGGTTGTCAGTTTTTGGGAAATAGGCTGATCTCTTGGCAATGCAAGAAACAAACTGTAGTTGCCACTTCTACAACTGAAGCTGAATATGTGGCTGCTGCAAGTTGCTGTGGACAGGTTCTCTGGATCCAAAACCAACTGCTGGACTATGGGTACAATTTTATGAATACTGTTATTTATATTGACAATAATAGTACTATCTGCATAATAGAAAATCCTGTTCAACATTCTAAAACAAAACATATAGAGATTAGGCATCATTTTATAAGAGACTGCAATGCTAAAAAGTTGATTCAAATGGTTAAGATTGACACTGAACATAATGTAGCAGATCTTCTTACAAAAGGTTTTGATGCTGGTAGATTTCAGTACTTGGTCTCAAGTATTGGAATGCTAAATCCCTAATGCCTATATCTCTTGTTTGTTTTTGTAAAGTTTGTTAAATGTTAGTACTGTTAAGTCTTTGTAAATTAATACTGCTAGTTATAATTAGTACTGCTAGTTATATTTAAAACTGTTTGTCAAAACTGTTACTTATAGTTAGTACTGCTAGTTATTTCTATGTCTCACTGTTAATCCTGTTAGTAACATTTAATACTGCTAAACAAGAAAAATGGTTAGATTATGTTTTTCTTGGTTTTGAGCTAACTCTTTCAGGATAAGCAATGAAGTGTGAAATTGGTTACTCAATGGTTCATTATTTGAGGGGAGGAATGTTGTTTGTTCTTCAAGTGTTGGTTTATCACCAACACAACCCACAAGGTCATCAGTTCACCATCGTCTTTATAGACATCAAGAAATTTGACTAGTCCAGTGCAAACGGGATATTGGTAAAGACTTCTCATATCCGTTGATTAGGTGGATAGTTTACTCAAAAATATATGAGTCATAAATGCACCATGTTTTTATATTGAAGCATTGGCTAGTCCAAAGACAAACGCTATTGGTAATAGACTTCTTCAAATCCGTTGATAGTTGATTGTTTACTCAAAACTTTTTGTCATTTAATCGTCACCATGTTTTTACATTAATGCATTGGCTAGTCTAAAGCAAACGGCTATGGTAAAAATAGACTATTAAATCCGTTAATTGGTTGGTAAGTTTGCAATAACTATCCTTTGTGTGTTTTGTAAGCCAAAAAGAAAGTGAGAATTAGTGAGCTTAAAAACAAAAAGAGATGTGTGAAAACAGACAGAGTGCAAAGTGAGTTAAAAGAATTGAGAGATTAAATGTGAGCTTAAAAACAGAAAGAGAGATTGTGTGATGCTATTTTTTTGAATGCTACAAAAATTTTGGAGTTTGTACTGCTCATTGGGTGGAGAAGTTAATACTGCTAGGCTTATTTTAGTACTGCTAGACCACATTTAGTAATGTGGCCAAGACCGTTAGTACTGTTTGGCCTAACAGACTTTTCATTAATTAATAGAGCCGTTGAGATAATTTCTGCCAAATTCCTATGATATAGGGGTTTGACCAATTGGACTTTCGTGATCTTTATATATATATGTTTAATTTAATCACGATAAACTCAATTTCTTTAAGTAGGTCAAATCATATCTCTACAATTCTCTATTTATATCTCAATTAACTTTCTCCAGCCTTCATATATTCATCCACGATCATATCCCACTCGATTACTCACATTTGTATTCATGGCAACCTTGGAATTTTGTGACAAGCACAACATGGTAGCGTTTTTAGAGAATCTTACAGGAAGGCTGGGTGTCATCAAAGCATCGATTTCCTAAATCGAAGTTACATTTGCTATGCCCTCACAAAGAAGCCAGATGTTTATGTTTCTTTTATCAAACAATTTTGGAGGTCTGCTGAAGCTTCTACTGATGATAATGGAGAAGTCAAGATTATTGCTACCATTGATGGTCACTCACTGTCTATCACCGAAGGATCTTTAAGATGACATTCTTGTTGGTTGATCATGATGTGTAATTAACTTCTATTCCCAACTCGGAGATTTTTGAGCAATTGACACTTATGGGATATAACACTGATTCAGATAAGTTAACTTTTCAAAAGGGTGCTTTTTCACCTCAATAGGGGTTTCTTATTCACAATATTCTTCATTGCCTTAGCCCAAAGAAGACTGCTTGGGAGCAGTTTAGTAGTAATATTGCCACTGTTGTTATCTGTTTAGCCACCAATAGGAAATATAATTTTTCTAGGATAATTTTTGAGCATATGGTATCCAATATTTCTAGCCCCCATAATTTTTTCATGTACCCTAGGTTCATACAAATATGCTTAGATATGCAAAGGAAACAACTTCAACAATACTCCAAAACATATCATGTACCCTCTCTTAGTAACAAAGTTTTTAACAACATGAAGAGGCCTACAAAGGGATATTTAGGTCAGGAAGTTGCTCTTTTCCCTACTATGCTAGATATTACTAAACCTTCCTCTTCTCCTTTTAGAATCACATCTTCACCTTCACCTACCCACTCACCTATACCTTTACCTTCACCTACCCACTCACCTACACCTTCACCTTTACCTGAACCTTCAACTCAACACTCACCTGGAGCATTACCACTGCATGCCACCAAAACAACAATCCCAATATAAACCATCCCCTATACACAACCATCACCAATACAACCATCACCTGGAGCAGAACACCACTTTCCTACACCCCATGACTCACCTCTCCATGATGTTTACTCACATGGAAGTGATGAGGGTAGCTTGAAACTTACTGAATTGACGAATTTGGTTACCAAACTTTCTGACAGGATTAGAGTATTGGAGGATGACTTGAGGAAGACAAAGAAAACCTATAGTTCTGCATTTACTAAGCTCATACTCAGGGTCAAGAAGCTAGAGTCTCAATCAAGTTGGGAAAGCAAGGAGGAGAGCTAAGATTGTTCATTCAGATGATGAAGACATTGAAGATGGTTCTTCCAAACAGGGGAGGAAATTATCTGATGCAGAAGTTCAAGAGAAAGCAAGTACTAAAACTGAACCATTTATTCAAGAAGTGACTCCCACTGAAGTCATTCAAGATCAAGGAAGTAGTGAGAAAGGAAGTGCTGAGTTAGTTAGTACGGTGCGTGCAAGAAAAGGTTGCTGCTAGTGAGAAGTCCAATAGTTAGTACTGCTGAGGTAAATCTTAGTACTGCTAGAAGAACTGTCATTTCTATAGTTAGTAATGGAAAGGTGAAGAGAAAGGAAAGAAAAGACAAGGGAAAAGCAATAATGATAGATTCTGAGCCCAAGAAGAAGTCTAAGAAAGAGCTTGAACAAGAAAGATTAAGTTTTGTTGAAGCCATCAAACTTGAAGAGCAAATGAGTAAGGAACAATTAAATGCGGCAGATTGCAAGAGATTGAAAGAGAAATTGCTAGACAATGGGATGAAGAGAAAGGAAAGGACAAAGAGCTTGTCTAAAGCCAAGTCTTACTAAGAAGATAGATTGAATGTTTCCTTCAGTTACTTAGGTTATCATCGCTCTAAAGAGATGCCAAAGACAATTGGCCCAAGCAAGGAAAAATACACGATCATATTACTTGAAGAATCAGGGGGCTTACAAAGATTAGTGACTTCAAGAGGGTATGTCTTATAATGAGATTAGGCCAATCTTTGAAAAGGTTTGGGATTTTAATCAACATATTGAGCCTATGGATTCAGAGCATGGAAGTAAAAAAATGAAGTCTCCTGAAAAGATGAAGTCTGCTGAAAAAATTAAAGAAGAAGATGATGCTACACAGAAGGAAATGAAAGAAAGTTTCTAAAGAATCTGGAGCAAAGAGAAAGAAATCTATTCCTAAGAAAAAGCTACAAGGCAAAGAGGACAAAAGATGGAAGGAAGTTGCTGGAGAAGAAGAAACATAAAAGGATTTTTAGATATAATACCAAGAGAAGAGGTTCCTATAGAGGTTGAATCTCTATCTACAAAGTTTTTCAGTTGTGGATAGTAAGACTTGATATGTTTTGGACAGAGAATTCATATCATTATCAAAATCTCTGAGGATGATGGCAGTCCCAAGAAGAACTATAGAATTTTGAGTGAGCTGCTTGAAGACTTTGATGACTTGATGTAGAGGGTAATTATAAGACTAGTCAAGGAAAGGTATAGTACTTCAAGACCAGAAGGGTATGATCTGATGCTTTGGGGAGATGTACATACCTTATTTGAGCCTGATGAAGAAGATAAACTATGGAAGAATCAGCATGAATATAATGTAATTAGTTGGAGTTTATATGATTTTTGTGGTATTCACATTTTACTGATGCAGAATGGTATAGCCATACATATGCTGACAGAGAAGAAATACCCTCTAAGTCATGAGATGATTTCCAAGATGTTGAAAAAGAAATTGGAGGTTGATCATGAGAGTTCGCAGGCTTTTGAACGTCTAAGGTTTATAAGGTCTCAAGTGAAGAAGTAGAAGGATGTTTAAAAGAATCATCAGCAAAGGAAGAAGACTAGGAGATTTAATCCAGAAGAAACTTGGGATTTGAAGATAAATCACAAGTTTAGGGGAGGATTGTTAGGAATAAATCTTCATAAGAGTTAATGCTGCCAAGGTATAACTAACAGTATTAATGGAGTTAGTACTGCTAGTACAAACTTAGTACTGCTGGTGTTAGTTAATACTGCTAGGAGAAAGAGTTAATACTGTTGATGGTCAAAGCTGCTGACTTGGAGATAAGTATGCATGGAGATTATTATGGGATGTTTGTAACTGATCCTAAAAGATAGGTAGTTATCTTGTAAAGGACTCCTTGTGTTCTATAAAAGGAGATCCTAGGTTTAGGATATATATATACTTAGACGAATACTTTTAGAAATAGATTGTGATAGCTTCAAGGTTGTAACCCCAGTACTACAAGAGTACTCGTATTATTATTCTAATAATATTGAAGCAGTTTGTTATTACTTCATTGTTCATTGTTTGTTTGGTTATTACTGTTCCATTGATAAACACCTCTAGAGTATCAAAGTGTAGATTCCGCATACACTTTGGTATACATACAAAGTCTCAATCTTTGTTATTTTGGATTCATCCAAGGTAACAAACACTTTACTACGTAAAGAATCGATCAAGGCGTGGGATCAGTTCAAGAGAAAGCGAGTACTGAAACTGAACCATTTATTCAAGAAGTGACTCCCACTGAAGTCATTCAAGATCAAGGAAGCAGTGAGAAAAGAAGTGCTGAAGTTAGTACTGCTGGTGCAAAGAAAGGTACTGCTAGTGAAGAAGTTCCAATAGTTAGTACTGCTGAGGTAAATCTTAGTACTGCTGGAAGAACTATCACTTATAGCAGAAGGAGTGAAGAGCAAAGGAAAAGAAAAGACAAGGAAAAAGCAATAATGATAGAGTCTGAGCCCAAGAAGAAGTCTAAGAAAAATCTTGAACAAGAAAGATTAAGTTTCGCTAAAGCCATCAGACTTGAAGAGCAAATAAGTAAGGAACAAAGGGCGCATATTGCAAGAGATGAAAAAATTGCTAGACAATAGGATGAAGAAGAAAGACAAAGAGCTATGTCTGAAGCCAAGTCTACTAAGAAGATAGATTGGAATGATCCTTCAGTTATCAGGTATCATGCTCTAAAGATGAAGCCAAAGACAATTGCCCAAGCAAGGAAAAACATGATCAAGTACTTGAAGAATCAGGGGAACTACAAGATTAGTGACTTCAAGGGTATGTCTTATAATGAGATTAGGCCAATCTTTGAAAAGGTTTGGGATTTTAATCAACATATTGAGCCTATGGATTCAGAGCATGGAAGTGAAAAAATAAAGTCTCCTAAAAAGATGAAGTGTGCTGAAAAAATTGAAGAAGAAGATGATGCTACACAGAAGGAAATGAAAGAAGTTTCTAAATAATCTAGAGCAAAGAGAAATAAATCTATTCCTAGAAAAAGCACAAGGAAGAGACAAAAGATGGAGGAAGATGCTGAGAAGGAAGAACTCAAAGGATTTTTAGATATAATACCAAGAGAAGAGGTTCCTATAGAGGTTGAATCTCTATCTACAAAGTTTCTAATTGTGGATTGGAAGACTTGTGTTTTGACAGAGAATTTCATATATTATCAAATCTTCAAAGGAGATGGCAGTTCCAAGAACTATAAGATTTTGATTGAGATGCTTGAAGACTTTGATAGACAGGATGTAGAGGAATTGTACAGACTAGTCAAGGAAAGGTATAGTACTTCAAGACCAGAAGGGTATGATCTGATGCTTTGGGGAGATTTATATACCTTATTTGAGCCTGATGAAGAATATGAACTATGGAAGAATCAGCATGAATATAATGTGATTAGTTGGAGTTTATATGATTTTTGTGGTATTTACATTTTACCGATGCAGAATGGTATAGCCATACATATGCTGACAGAGAAGAAATACCCTCTAAGTCAAGAGATGATTTCCAAGATGTTGAAAAAGAAATTGGAGGTTGATCATGAGAGTTCACAGGCTTTTAAGCTTCTAAGGTTTATAAGATCTCAAGTGCAGAAGTAGAAGGATGTTTGAAAGAATCATCAGCAAAGGAAGAAGACTAGGAGATTTAATCCAGAAGAAACTTGGGATTTGAAGATAAATCACAAGTTTAGGGGAGGATTGTTGGAAATAAATCTTCATAAGAGTTAATACTGCAAAGGTATAACTAACAATACTAATGGAGTTAGTACTGTCAGTACAAACTTAGTACTGCCAGAGTTAGTTAATACTGCTAGAAGAAAGATTAATACTGCTGATGGTCGAAGCTGCTGACTTGGAGATAAGGATGCAAAGAGAAAAATAAGGAATGTATATTTGTTATACTTGTATTTGAATTGTAACAACTTCCAAGTAGTTTGGATTTTATCTTGTAAAGGACTCCTTGTGTCTATAAAAGGAGATCCTAGTTTAAGGTTTAACATAGGTCATTTATGCTTAAGAGATTTAGATACATTCTAGAGAAAGAATAGCTTCAAGGTTTGTAACCCTAGTACTACAAGAGTACTCGTATTATTCTAATAATATTGAAGCAGTTTGTGGTTTATTCATTGTTCTTTGGTTGTTACTGTTCCATTGATAATTACCTCTAGAGTATCAAAGTGTAGATTCCGCATACACTTTGGTATACAAACAAAGTCTCAATCATTGTTATTTTGGATTCATCCAAGGTAACAAACACTTTACTACGTAAAGAATCGATCAAGGCGTGGGATCAACAACTAACCTAGCCTTATTTCGAGAAACAACACCGTTCTCGTCTAATTTATTTTTTAAACACCCACTTAGTTCCTATGATTGTCATATTCTTAGGTTGTGGAACTAACTCCCAAACGTCGTTAGCAATGAATTGATTTCATTCTTCTTGCATGGAGACTATCCAACTTTCATCACCTAAATCCTCATTCACATTCTTAGGTTCTATAGTTGATATAAAACAAAAGAAGTTACTTTAGTTTTGAGCTTGTGACCTAAGGGTTCTTTGGTTAAGGTTTCCTATGACATTTTCTAAAGGATGGTTCCTAGATTCCTTAATATTGACTATTTCATCAATTTCTAGTATTTCATCCTCAACAACATTTTCTAGGTTTTTCATTTTGGTTGCCCTAATAGCTTCTTCTTCATCTAAGTCATCATCCACCAAGGGTGATGTCTTAGAGGGTGGAGGAGTTTCATCGAAAGTCACGTTGAGTGATTCTTTGATTTTCCTAATGTGTTTATTAAGGATGATGTAGGCTTTACTATTTTTGGAGTAACCTAAAAAGACACCTTCATATGCTTTGGGTCAAACTTGGTAAGGTAGTCTTTGGTGTTTAATATGAAGCACTTGCTTCCAAACACTCTAAAATAGTCAAGAGTAGGTTTCCTACCTCTCAAGAGTTCATAAGGTGTTTTTTCTAGGATGGCTATAATTAGGATTCGGTTTTTGAGATGTATGTTGAAGTATTACGGCGTTACACCTAAAACTTTTATTGGTAACGAGATTGCTACGTTCAACATGGTTCTACTTGCATTTCTAGTGGTTTTTTCCCTTTTTATTTTTTTTTTTTTCCCTTTTAACCACGCCATTTGATTGAGGAGTGCGTGGAGCCGAGAAGTTATGAGTAATACCATTGGCATTACAAAACTCTCCAAATTGCACTTCATTATCAAATTCTCTACCGTGGTCGGTTCTTATTGACACTATAGTACATCCTAATTGGTTTTGGATTTACTTACTAAAGATTTCAAAATGATCGAAAGCTTCGGTTTTATTCTTAAGAAATCTAGTCCAAGTGTACCTAGAGTAGTCATCTACTATGACTAAGGTGTAGCGGTTTTCTCCGTAACTCCGTACGGCGGATGTAACAAAAAGATCCATGTGGAGAAGTTCTAAGCATCTAGTCGTTGAGACTATGTTCTTAGCTTTATGACTAACGTGA
This sequence comes from Tanacetum coccineum, assembly GCA_026074375.1. Classification (NCBI taxonomy): domain Eukaryota; kingdom Viridiplantae; phylum Streptophyta; class Magnoliopsida; order Asterales; family Asteraceae; genus Tanacetum; species Tanacetum coccineum. The sequence continues at coordinate 35,547 of BQNB010018098.1, read as the reverse complement.
GCTTGTTTTCCAATTTTGCAAGCATCACAAAAATGTTGATCAAACTTAAGGTTAGGTAAGTTTTTAACTAATTCCTTAGACGCTAACGACTGAATGAGACACATATTTGCGTGACCTAATCTCCTATGCCACAAGGTGGAATTCTCATCAATCGTTGCTAGACAAATTTAATCCTTTGGCTTATTTCCTAATTTAATCACATATAAGCCTTTCTTCCTAATACCTCTACCTTTGACTTTACCGTTCTTAGTGATTTCACTATCATGTTCAGAGAAAGTTACTCTACACTTATTATCACATATTTGTCTTATACTTAGCAAGTTAAATCCTAAGTTATCAACATGTTCTACATTATTAATTTTGAGAGAGTCATTAGAAATCATACCTTTGCCAATGATGTTACCGCAAAGATTGCTACCAAAAATGACATTACCTCCATTGTATGCCTTATAAGTGGAGAAGAGCTTTCGGTTACCCATCATATGTTTAGAACATCCACTATCCTTGATCCATTCGTCGGGCTCCAAGTCGACTCCAAGGCATATCTATTTATATAAGATAATAACTCAAACATTTGGTTCCCAATATCTCATGGGTCCAAAGTTGTTAGTGCCAAACATCCCTTGCATTTGATGCAACTGACTGGGATGTGAGAATGGAATACACATTTCCCATGGCATATAACCTTGACGTGGAAAGTTATTCCAAGTTACGGGAAATCCATGAGGTTGGTTTTGTCGACCAACATGTCTTTTTGGTTGCGTTGTTTTAGGACGAGAATAATTATTATTGACTCTTCTAGGAGGTGGAGTTTTTGATCTAAAATTGGGTTTTGAAAATCCAACTCCGGGTTTTGACAATGGCTTATAGAATTGTTTAACTTCATTGTCACTAGCAACAGGAACTTTGACTTTGTTTACAATTATGTGTTTTGGTCTAGGACCTAAAATATATTTTTGAAAAGACACACTTTTCTCAGATCCAAGAGTTGCTGGTGGCGGTCCTATATTTACTTTGGAGGCCGCCTGATCATTAAGGGGGTCGCCCATATTTATGGGACCTCCATCAGAAGACGCCTTTTCTGAGCTTTTATAAATTTTATTTTCTTAGTTCCACTAGATGATGCTTCAAATGAATTAAACCCTAAACCTAATTTATTACCGGAGGGTTTTTGATTACTTAACATTTCATTCAAACAATGTGTACTCTTTTCAAATCTATTTAATCTAGTGGATTCTTCTTGAGTTTTTCATTCTCAATTTTAAGTGTGTGACATTTTACACAATCGAGATCAACTCTCTTGTTTTTCTCGAGTGTATTAGCTTTTAAATCTCTAAGCTCATTTTCTAGACTATTTCTAGTGGCTTTTAATTTTTTGTTCTTAGTGATTATCTTTAAGCTCATTTTGCATAGTTTGTCATACTCATTGTCTAAAGCTAAATCATCTATTGATGAGTTTTCATCACTAAAGTAAGAGGATTCGGAACATACCTCATTTGGTGCTTGAGCTACAAGACATGTCTCGTCTTGGATCTTTTCATCATCTTCTTCACCGCTATCGCTCCAAGAACCTCCAACAAATTCTCTTTGGTTCTTGTCTCTCGGTGGCTTTGGACATTCTCCAATAAGATGATTTGGATCTCCGCATCTAAAGCACTTCCTTTTACTTTTGCCGATTTTGTCGTCTTAGCTTCTTTGAAAGGTCTTTTAAAGAACTTCTTGAAGTCTCTTAAAGAACTTCTTGAAGTTGTCTCACGAATCTACCTCTTCTCTTAAAGAACTTCTTGAAGTCTCTTACCGCATGGCGTTAATATTGCTCTTCACTACCGAAAGTCGAACACTATTCATCAGTATATTCTTTCTTAGCCTTTTAAAGCAGAGATTTCCTTTCAAACTCTTTATTTTGACTATTTTCAGAATCTTTCTTGATGATCATCTCAGTGACTTTGATGTTTTCAATGAGCTCATCAAGAGATAGAGATGTTACGTCTTTCAACTCTTCAATCGCCGTAACCTTTGCTCTCCATTTAGGATGTAGATCCCCAAGAAACTTCCTTACGTAGTTCTTACTAGAATAACCTTCCTCAAAGAAGCTTTAAGCTTTGATATTAGTTATTAATCTAGCAAAAAGCACTATCATGATTGTCTTCGTGAATAACGAATTGTTATATTATTGACCAAAAAAGGTCGATATTATTTATCTTTGCTTGGTATTACTTGATGGGTGATTAAAACAAAGTTTCCAAATTTCTTTTGCCGATTACACATTGAATTTTTTTTTCATATTCTTTTCTAGGCAAAGCATTGTAAATAACCATTTTGGCTTTATTATTTTTCGCAAGCTTTCTTTTAAGATCTTCGGTTTGTTTTTCAAAAAGGACAACCTCATCAAGTTTGGTTTCCGAATTTTGAATAATGGGTTGAAAATCACCATTGATAATAACATGCCAAAGATCTAGATCTTTTGATTTAACATATGTCTCGAATCTATTTTTCAATAAATAAAACTGTCACTTTCAAAAAGTGGTTGTCTTTGCATAGATTGCCCTTCTAGATATTTATCGGAATCCATAGATCGGTCCAAGCTTTAAAATACAGTATATTTTAAAAATCTTGAGTGACCTTGGCTCTGATACCAATTGAAGGAAACTATAAGGGGGGAGGGGGGTTGAGTAGTTTACCAGTTAATTGGTCGTTTTAAAACTTTGCTTATAAAATGGTTTGATTCGAGTTGTATGCCAATCAATCAACAATATGAATCACAAATAAGCTATCTAATGTAATAAGGTAAGTAAACAATAACAATAAAAAGAGATAAAGAAATAAACGATCAAACCAAAACACCAAGATTTATAGTGGTTCGGGTACGAAGCACCTCTTCGCCCTATTCTACTCCCCGAGTACTCCACTCAATATTTTACTATGTCAACAAGCTCCCTTTAGGCGGAGAAAACCGTTTACACGTCGCTTACTTTCTTTTCCGACACTAAGCTAGATGTCGAGTCCTAATCTTAGCTAGAATCAATATAAGACTTCACTAAGTCTTTATACACTCACAACATATATACACTCTTGGATTGACACACAATCTAATTCACACAATACACAATTTACACAATTGGATCTACACACAATCCAATTTACACAACAACATAAGATTAAGATAATGAAGACTTGTGATCTTGAGGAGGAAGAAGGATATCACTTGATAACAATTCGTTTCTAGATAAATACGATTGTTCTTCTCTTGCCCTTGATTAGAAGAAGGGAGGAAGAGAGAATTAATCACTTGAAACAAGATCAAGATATATTAGTGATCAAGATATGTGTTTTAGAAAGAAAGAAAGAAGAGAGAAAAGTAGATCTGAGAAAATTCGTGGCAAGAGGTTCAGTTTTTCAGATGGGGTGGCCCAGTATTTATAGGGGACAAAAAGAGCCGTCGTACTGGCGGCGGTCCCGGCGGTCCCTAATATATTAGGGGGCCGCCAGGCCTATAAGGGGGCCGCCGTAGACTACGCTCCTCTTTTTGTCTTTTAGTGGGGAAGGTGTTATCTGTTTTGGAACCTTCCAATTTGGGGGGGGGGGTCTGATTTCAAATTTAATATTTTAATAAAACATTTCTTTTATGAATAAATATTTTGTGTATATATTTTTGTAAATACACTTTTGTAGAAATGTAAGGTTTTAAGAAAAATATTTTCTTGATCACTAATCATGGTTAATGATTTGTTTATCCATAGCTTAAGTGATTAATCTTAGAAATAGAATTTTACGATTAGTAATTTATAAATGCTTAATTTTATCGTAAACGTTTTCACATTTTGTTATTATCAAAACAACTAGAGGTCGAAAAATATAAATAACGTTTTTAGACATTATTTGTATTAACACTGTGGTATATACCCTCCTTGAGGATGATAGGTGAAGGTGCCCCCAGCAGGGGGATTACCAATCTGGGTCTGGAAAGGGAAATTCGGAGCTTGTCCATGGACAAGGCTCACAGATGGTTGAGAGTAGGGGTTAGCATGGATAGGCATAAGTCCAGTAGGAATATGCAAACTACTAGGTATGAAAGGCTAAGCATGGTGCGAGAGAAGCGTATCGTTAGGAGGGAGGTTTCCCCCCATGTTAGTCGAAGGCTGATGGCCTCCCTGTGCGGAGGTTAAAGACGGCAGTAGGGGTTGATTGTTTTCGTTTCTTCCCAAGTAAGCCGCCAAAAGTGGGGAAAGATCCGCACCCTTATTTTCTCCTTCCCTTGCTTCAATCTCTGAAGGCCTAATACCTACGGCATTCCTTCCCCTCCTGTTTCCTTCCCTATTTGGTGCGCCTTTGAATCATACAACTCTTTCTTATTGTCTACGGACCCTAAGGGACCTTAGCTGGAGGGTTAGAGTAGATTCCCTATGGGGCTCAGGCCTTGGTTCCATCTCTCGCTCTTCATCGTAGTCCTCACTGAAGTATTCGAGTTCAGTTCGGAGGTCTTCATTACGTATCTGTCTTCGTCGTTCTCTTAGGAGAGATTCGATGATTTCATAATTTGCCTCCACAAAGCAGGACGAATAGTTAGGGTTAGATTAGTGAAGTGGATGAAATATGATATGCAAATTGAGTGGTTTGTTTCAGAAGTAGTGGCGGAATAACAAAACACAGTAGTTGTTACAGGCGGTTCTTTCGCTGAGTAAGTGATGTTTGGTCTCTAAGGTCGGTGGTGGAGAAGACGGTGATGGTGCCATTTCTCTTTCGTTTGTCATGCCAGAAAAGTAGGTAGAGTGGTTTTTTTAGGTATTTGACTTGGTTAGGACGGGACTAATTGTTGTTGGTCCCTCAGATGGCGCCACTGATCGTGAAATACAAATAATCTAGGCACAATCAGGCTTCGATGTGATCGAAGGGCTCTTTGGGTGGTTGTGAGTTGCCAAGCCTTGAATAACAGTGGTCAACATAAATGAAAACAACTACGTTCAAGTGAAGCGCAGGGGGGTCCTGCGAATCTCCTTTGCGTGAGAGTATGTATTGTGCTTTGTACTTTGGTAAAGTATTATAGCATCAAGTAAAGCGATTCTGTGTAAAAAAGTTTCTAACCATACTTAGAGCCCATACCTTATTTATAGGTGTAGAAATGAGATGGGACAAGGCTTAGCACATAGACCGGTGATCGTGAGGGTGTCTCACGATTTAAGGGGTGATTCTTGGGGTTGTGTACCACGATCTCTATTTTGGCGTGAAGACCTTGATAGAGATGGAGAACGTGGGTTTGACTATCTGACCTTTGCTCTGGTAACCATACTGGTAACCATCCCGAAGGTGGTTTTACGCCACTCGAAACTATTCAAAGGTTATTGGTTGTAATTAGGAGAAGATCCCATTCGAGCTTCGAAGGGGAGGCCTTCAAACCCAGAGACGAGGGTATGTCATCATTCCACAACCTAAGAATATAACAATCATAGGACATAAGTGGGGGATTAGAAATAAGTTAGACGAGAACGGTATCGTTTCTCGAAATAAGGCTAGGTTAGTTGCTCAAGGCTATAATCAACAAGAGGGCATCGATTATGATGAAACTTATGCCTCAGTTTCTAGACTTGAGTCAATTAGGATATTATTAGCTTATGCTTGTGCGTTAGACTTTAAACTATTCCAAATGGATGTAAAAAAGTGCATTCCTGAATGGTTTTATCAATAAGGAGGTATACGTGGCACAACCTCCGGGATTCATTGATTTTGAAAAACCAGTTCATGTTTATAAACTAAAGAAAGCTTTATATGGTCTTAAACAAGCACCCAAAGCTTGGTATGATAAATTAAAAGCTTTCCTTATTAAACATGAATATAAAATGGGAATGGTAGATAACACTCTTTTTACTAAGAAGAAAGGTTCAAATCTCATCATCGTTCAAATATATGTCGATGACATTATATTCGGCTCGACTTGTCAAGACATTTGTGATGAATTGCAAACTCTTGCGTGATAAGTTCGAGATGAGCAATGATGGGTGAATTATCTTCACTTCCTTGGATTACAAATAAAACACAATGGAAGATGGTATTTCTTTAATCAATCTTATTATATTAAAGAAATGCTTAAGAAATTTGGTCTAGAAGAATCTAAACAAATGAAAACCCCCCATGTCTTCCAGTACTAAACTCACGAAAGATGAAGAGTGTGAGTCGGTAGATAGTACCAAGTATCGAGGCATGATAGGTACTTTATTATACCTAACGAAAAGTAGGCCCGATATCATGTTTAGTGTCTGCATTTGTGCCCGCTCCCAAGAGGCTCCCAAAACCTCTCACCTTGAAGCGGTTAAGCGTATATTCCGATACATTAAAGGCACTACACACTTAGGATTATGGTATCCTAAGGGGACCGGCATAGAAACCGTAGTATATGCCGACTCTGATCATGCGAGAGATTATGTGGATCGAAAAAGCACTAGCGGTATTTGTACGTTCGTAGTATGTTGTTTGACATCTTGGTTCTCAAAGAAACAAACCGCTCTTGCTATATCCACTACCGAAGCCGAATACGTAAGCGCCGAAAAGGCATGTCAACAAGCACTATGGATGAACAAGCTCTCATCGACTACGACGTACGACTCGACGACGTTCCCATCATGTGCGACAACAAAGACGCGATTGACCTTAGCAAAAACCCGGTGCAACATTCTCGTACCAAACACATCTAAATTCGTCACCACTTTCTTCGTGGTAATGTCCAAAAAGGACATATCTCAATCGAAAAAGTATCGTTCGTCGACAATATTGCCGACATTCTTACTAAACCTCTTAAACGTGAATTGTTTAACTATCTACGTCTTGGTTTAGGAATGATGGAACACATTCCATAAAACATATTAGTCCGCTTCTCCGTCTTCTGTCTCAATTCTAGTCCGTGTTCCATTCTGTGTCGTGACAACTTAAAAACTTCATTCGAAGTACTTTAAGCATATTTAATTCGCGAAATGCAAATTAAAATGTCACCCCTCTTCGTAAAAATTTTGTCAAAAACTGAGTCCAAAAACCTTGACTGAGGGCGGCCCCTATATAGGCGGCCCCCAATATATTTGGGACCGCCATCAGCAGATCATAATATGGAACACTTAAACAAAAAAAAATCAAAACACAAAAACAAACACCCCCTTATTTGCTGCACTCGATGAACACGACCCAAAACCCATCAAAACTCAAATTCAACAATTAAAACACCAATTGAAGATCAAATCAACACTAATAATCAATCCTAACATCACAAAGATCATCAATTGTAAGTCATTTCATCTATTTTCTTTCAATTTGAGTCTAGGGTTCATGATGAACACCAAAAATTGAAATTGGGGATTTTCCATTTTTCTTTCAATTTTGTACAATTAGAACTACTAGAATACAATGTACAACTAATATGCTTCCTGTAGACATAGGATTTGCACATATTAATGAGCTTGTAGAAAAATTGATTTTGAACTAAAACCCCAATTTTATTTTCAAATCACTCACGTTAGGAACATAATAAAATTGTTGTTATGCATTGTCAATACAACCTAAAAACGTTTTCAAACACATGCATAATGATCTCATGAACAAATTTCGAGATACATAATTCATATGTATTTTTGTTTTGGACTGTTTGATAAAGCTAAAATCAAAATTAAGGTGTGCTTTGGGTTAACTTTAGGATTTTATGTTAGGTCGAGTTTAATCGTTACTACCTACATTTGTTATGCATATAGACACACATAGACACGAACCTAAATAGTAACGACAAGTAAAAATGCAATTAAATGTGATCTTGGTCTCTCATTCTAGGTGACAATGCTCAAAAATCATCTGAAGGGGAACTATAAAAAAATATTCCAAGAACACTATCATCATTAAATCTAATGAATTTCGTACTCCAATAAGAGAAAAAATAATAAACCTTGAAGAACGCTATATCCATGAGGGTCGGGTGGTTTTTGACAATTTTGCTGACCTAAGCTATGTTCGGTCTATGTTCTATTTTGTTGAGTTCGAATGTCTCCTTGAAATCAATGAACAAATATGTCCTCGCTTCATACTCGAGTTCTATAGTCAATATCAAATCAATTATTCCGATGAAGGTCAAATGTTTGTCAAATTTGTGATTCAAAATTAACTATTCTCCTACTCTCTTGAAAGTTTTGCTAATATTTCTTGACATTCATGTGGATGAAGGCGCAGGTCGTCTTTAACGAATAGATGGAGACTTATGAGTTGGATTATGGTATCCTTCCGGATTGTCCATAATCAAACAATCCTCCTTCCATGAGGATTCATTTCGTCTATTCAAATTGATCGAGCAAGGGGTCAGTCCATCGCATCCGTTATGAGGAAGAGATTGAATGTTCTTGAATAATCAAATTCCTCACTCGTGAACTCGTGTCACTATTGTGAAGACTTTAGAGGAATCATCCAGGGAAATTCATCTTCCGTTGGGGGGGGGGGTAATTGGGTCATGTTAGCCACATGTCTGTGTTTCATGTTTTTTGTGCTTGTACACTCGAAAAATTCTCATCTTGCCTTTTATTAATGGCGAAACGAATGGATGTGGGTCACTAAGATAAGCTAGGTTAATCTACCCATATGGTTTGCTATTAACACGTTTGTCTTAAATTCATCATGAATGAAATATCCTGAGTTGTACAATCGAAGGAGTATGTGTCTTGTTACGTTCGTGTCATGAATCCTCTTGGCTCAAACTAGAGCGAAAAGTTCCGCAAGGGATCGTGGCTTACGAGAAGAGGGTCGTACTTCCACTTCCTCCTCCACCTTATCGATCAACCTTTCTCATCTCATCTTCAACGATGATGAATGCGAAGGAAATGATGAAGGGGACCTCGCACGTATGAAGCACTCCTCCCAATTCGTTATGTCAATTCGTTAACCAATCAAGTTTCTTAAGTCTTTTAAAACCCACCTAACATTGGACCCTCATTAGAACCATTTAAATTCGTTTTAAAACCGAAATCATTAACGTTAAGTAAAATTACGGTGTCTATGAAGCAATGTGTTGGACTAAGATCAATTGGGAAAGGCTTCCGAAATCTTGTGGAAGAATTTGAAGACAGAATGTGCCGCAACAAGGGAAATCGCTTTATGAACATTATTTATCTATATTATTTACTAATTACTATGCTTAGGTATTTAGAATTTTTATGTACTTATTAGAATTAGTTCTTAGTATGGGTAACACACCCAAATTTCGCTTTTCATGGGTGTTCTTTCGATTTATCATCTAAACAATGCTTGAATGCACCACGTTGACTCCTTTGCTATATATATATAAATAGATATATATATATTATAATATATATATATATATTTATATTACTTATATATTATTTATATATATTATGTATAATATTATATTGACTATTATGCATGCTTATATTTTGATAAATTATTTGCCTTCCTCATAGAACTCAAGTTAGTTGATTGTGAAGTTAGATAAATAAGTATTAGATGATTCGATGTGAAAATAGAATTGAATGAAAAAGGGAAATTTAGAATTTTTTAATAATCATATTAGGTAATTCTGGAAAAAGTTTTCCTGTCTCCAGAAAACGGCCTTCAAAATACTGGGGGCCCCATTAATTATATGGGAACCGCCGGGTATTTTAAGGGACCTCCATCAGAGGTCAGTTCTTTACTTTGACCCCATGATTTTCTGTGCGCAGTTGACAAAACTTCATCCCATCCTAGGCCTAGCTATAATTTTTGCATTTTGACAAACACTTTTAGGAATCTAAAACTTCAAACCTCATCCCTTACTTCTTCGATCTATCTTTTCCACCTTAAATCATGAACTCTTCTCTATCTCTTCACCACTCACTTTCCTTACACTAACTTCCCATGGATACAAAGCCTCTTTCATTATGGTTTCAAGAAAATCAAATAACAATCATTCACCAAGAACTAATTGTTGACCTAACTTAATGACAATGAAAACCTCTCCACACCATCTCCCCACAAAACAACTCTTCTTCTTCAACTCCTTCAAATGCACCATCCCAAACCACATCAACCAAGATATCACCTCAAGTCGATGGAAAACACATTATCTTCCTTTAATCAAAGCTAAAGTGTCGCCCACTCTACAAATGAACAACATCTCCATCACCTTAAATCCTTTTCTTTTAAAACTTAATGGATGTTCCTCCTTAGGCCATCTAATCCTCTAACCTCTACAAGTATTCTTCATTGGATATCAACTCTATCACTAATCACCAATATCCCTCTTAAAAATCTCTCAGTCCACTTCACCGTCACACCACCACCTCAACCTCCTATCACTGGGGACATCTACTTACTATAAACTATCATGAATTCATGGATCAAATTGTATTTGTTGTTCACTCACAATAGTAAACTCATTTGAAAAACCTTCAAGATGTGATGAACATATATGTTTGCTCTTCTTGAGTATCTCCTAACACGCCTTCAAACCAATTTTTCATCTCTAACCACTAGACCCTTTTAACAATAGACCTTAATAATGGGGATAACCTAAAGACATTTTGTTTTAAAAGTCAATGTCTATGAATCTATGACGCTCTTTCACAAGATTAATGTATTTTTTTATTCATGTTCACCTATGCTTTAATATGTTTTGTCATGTTATGATTATCTTATGTTGTATCAACACATATTGTCCTATATTGCTATATATGATCTTTCTAGGAATTTGAATGCACTTTATTTATGAGTTTCTAAAATGTGGATTATACTCTTGAGATATTTTTCGTGCTATGTTGGTTTGCACTTATACTTCTAACTTTGTTTTGTATGTAAACTCAAACTTATCGTAAGCTCGATCCATTTGTGCCTCCGAAAAAGGGGGAGACCAAAACTTAATCAAGGGGGAGTCTTCAATCGTCGATTTCATTTCTCTATACTAACAATTCGCACGATCAACCCTTTTTGGTTCAGACAAAAAGGGGAGAAATGGATTAAACACATTAGTAATTTTATAAACTTCTTATTTTTATAATAAATGAGTTTTTATTTGAGTCTTCTTCAAATAGAAAGAGAATGTTCATACAATAATGTTAAAAACGTGTTATTTATATTTTTCGACCTCTCGATTTTGTTTTGATAATAAACACAATGTAAAAAAACAGTTACGATAAAATTAAACGTTTATAAAATTACTAATCGTCAGAATATTTATTAAAGATTAATCAATTAGGTATGGATATAACAAATCATTAAACATGATCTAGTGATCAAGAAAAAATATATTTTCTTAACCTTACATTGTCTACAAATTGTAATTTTAAAAAATATATACCAAATATTTATTCATAAAAGAAAGCTTTATTAACAATAAATTTGAAATCGAAATTTCTCCCTAAAATGGGTAGGTTACCAAAACAGTAAACACTTTTTCTACTAAAAGACAAAAAAGAAAAGAGCGTACTCTCACGAGCGGCCCCCCTTATAGGGCACTGGCGACCTCCAAAACAATATAGGATCGCGCTGGGACCGCCAGAGCAGAGTACGGCTCTTTTTGTCTCAATAAATATTTGGGCCACACCATCTGAAGAAAAAACAACCCTCTGACCACGAAATTTTCTCAGTATATACTTTTCTCTCTTATTTCGTTTTTCTCAAACACATATTCTTGATTACTAACAATATCTTAGATCTTGTTTCAATATGTTTAATTCCTTTATCCTTATTCTAATCAAGTTGCAAGAGAACGAACAATAGTATTCATCTAGTATCGAATTGTTATCAAGTGATCTCTTTCACTCCCTCTCAAGATTCAAATTTTATTTATATTTTGAGTCTATGGTATTGTGTAAATTGGATTGTGTGTAGATCTAATAGTGTAAATTATGTATTTGTATGAATTGGATTGTGTGTCAATCAAAAAGCATATATCTTATGAGTGTGTAAAGACTTAGTGAAGTCTTAGATTGGTTCTAGCTAAGATTAGGACTCGACATCTAGCTTAGTTTCGAAAAAAAAGTAAGCGGCGTGTAAACGGTTTTCTCTGCCTAAAGGGAACTTGTTGACATAGTGAAATCTCGAGTGGAGTACTCGGGGAATGGAGTAGGGCGAAGAGGTGCTTCGTAGCCGAACCACTATAAATCTTGGTGTCTTGGTTTGATCGTTTATTTCCTTATCTCTTTATATTGTTATTGTTTATTTAGTTCATTATATTATATAGTTTAGTTATGATTCATATTGTTGATTAATTGACATACAACTCGAATCAAACCATTATATAAGCAAAGTCTTAAAACGAATAATTAATCGGTAAACTATTCAACCTCCCCTTCTAGTTTCCTACAGAAATCTTCTTCATCAACAAGATTTAAAACTCCTCAAGAAACACTAATTTTCAATAATCAATGAAAAATCAAAAGGAATTTTAAATCTCCATTAGTTCCACGAGAGTTGTTTCCAAATAAAACATCGGTTTTAAGTCCTCGTTGGAACACAACTTCTTTACATCGACTTGATAAAACTTTCAAATGGTTTTCACAATTTGGCAAACCTGTTAGCACCGTGCTTAAATGGGTTTCAAAGGTTGTTGTCTAATTCGATGTCATAATGGTTTGTAATCATATGTCAGGTTGCAACCCGGTTTTTAAATAAAAGGAAAGTGTACGTTTCAGTGCGCTTTATCTTCAAAAGAAATATTCTTCTTTTTGTTCCTGAAGCAATTTTTAATAAAAATTCTTCAAATGTTTGGTAGGGACGATACGACTTTACTAAGAAATGTCAGTTAGGATCGTTCTTTAAAATAAAGGAAAGTCATTTAGTACTTATCTCATAAACGGGAAGCTTTTACTTCCTCGACTTGAAAGCTATTATTATTTAAGACTTATTCCAAATCTTGAGCTCAAGTAAAATGGTTTTCAAAAGATTGAACATAAATTTTCAAGAATTAATCTAAAAGATTTTTCAAAACCTTTCAAATTGTGTGTTCAATACTCTATTCCTCACTAAATCCTTTGATTTACATCTACTTTTGAGGGGGAGTTTTTCAAAACCAAGCGTTTAATGTTGAACACAATTTTCAAGAATTTTTCAAAAAGATTTTTCAAAATCTTTCAAATTGTGTATTCAACAATCCCTTCATCAATAAATCGTTTGATTTACATCTATTTTTGAGAGGGAGCTTTTCAAAACAAGTATTGTTTGAGCATTATTTTTCAAGAATTTTTCAAAGATAATTTAAAATCTTTCAAAATAATAAGCTCAACACTCACTATATCCCTCAATATATACTTGTGGTGTCTTTCAAAGTGAAGTGTTGTATTATTGAGGGGGAGTATATTGAAAAATGTTTTTAAACAAAAGAAAATTTTTCCAAGTCAAAAATAGTTGTTGTCAAGTATATCGACAAGCGCGTCAGTGATCTAAGTTACATCCGGTATAGGGTACTCGAAAGCGTTGTTAGCATTGTTCAGGTTTTTTAATAAGCCTGATTTGCTAAATTTTTTTTACTGGTTTGCTTTTGCATTTGTTTGCTTGTTATTTGCTTGTTGATAACTTGCATCTGTTTTTTTTTTAGCTTTGCATCTGTTGAGAGTTATTTGAAACAACGTTGTTAGCGGTTATGTGGAAAGTTTAGGGATTTACAAGTTTAGTCCCTAAACTTGCTTTTCTTGACTTTTGGCTTCGGGGTTGACTTGGGTTGACTTTCTGTTCACTTTTTCAGGCTTGGGCTTGGACTTTGGCTTTGTCTTTTTCCTGCTTTTCCATTCCGAGTCCGGTTTTGTCGTTTTGGCTTCGTTTTTCGTCTTTTTCTTAGATATCCGTTCCTGCACAATACATTTAGCAAAACAAGCATATATTTGGCATTTTAAGTCCGTTTTTGGTTATTTTAGCTCGTTTTTAAAGGTAAAAGGTATGTGTAATTAAACACATACCAGGGAGTATTTCCAAAAACTAAAACTTTCAAAGTGTTAAATGTTTTGATTTATATCATACACTTTGATTGATTTTCAAAAGGTTTTATGGTTTTGATCTTAATACCCAACAACCAACTACCTCACGATGATCAAAGAAGAAATAAGGTGGTAAGGTTAGGTATTATCCCATGATCCAACCAGAACCAGAGGGGTCTACCCAGGGACATTCCATAGATAGAAGTGATGGAGTTGAATGTGAATGGAAAATAATGTCAACTAAGGCATGAGTTATCATTGGAACAATTACAACATGATGATAGTAATGACGTCTTGGAGGACATTGAAGGGGTTGAAGAATGAAAAAGAAATGATGTGAAAAGGGTGAAAAGAAAGAAGCCCTCCATAAACATTAGGCAGAAACCGGGTCAATACATAATCTATCGAATATCACAAAGATGATATTTGGTATTGAAGAAAGACGTCATGAACCTAGTGATGCAATGCACAACCCTTCCCAGCCACTCAAGATTCTCTCAAAAGAATCGTGTTTCATTGTCACGAAGATTAAATGCATAATCTATTGACATCTCACTCCGAGATTGTTGATATTGAAAAGGTGACAGTCTGCTCTAGCCTCTGATCACTAAAATCAAAAAGCACTTATTGAGTCTAGAGCCAAATGAGATCAAATCATAAATCTCACATAGGACACAAAAGTACATTTGTATTAAACATCAAAGATACAAAAAAGTACAAGAGTCGCTTATATGTCTATGTGACATTGCATGTCTTAGTGACATTGCCGGAACATTCAAGAGTGATACTTGAATTAAGTATTTCACAATGATTGAATGGAAATCCTACCAGTGCTAACATCAAGCCAACGCTAAACATAGGTCACTAATTTGAAAATGATTGTTTAATGATTCAATTAGTGTTAACTAGTAATCTAAGTGATCTAGTAGTTATTGTGTTTTTCGGAATTTGTTTTCAACAAACACAAACAACATTTCCTTGATTTATTCAAGAGAAGTGTTGGATTACCAAGGTTACTTATGATGATGCAATATTGATAAAGGGAAATTATTAAAGTTGAACTGCTTGTAGTCATGCGGTACGAACTGGGGGGAAGTCAACCGAGGAGATACATTTATGAACAACAACATCAACAACATCTCTACCTTTTAGAAGTAATTACACCATCATAATTCATACCTTCATTTCTCATACTCAAACTTCAAAGATACACTTCCACTACTCTGATAAATCAAAGGAACTTCCTCAAATCATCAAGTTGTTAATCAAGACAAAAGTTCTACATGAGGAAAATTGTAAGCTGTCAAGAAAGTATGAGTATGTTGGTCAGAAGCTTTAAAAGACAAATCAAGATGGATTCACGGTAAAGAATGATGATATGAAAAGATCTCAAAGGCAATTACGAAGGATAATGGAAAGATCAAGATCAAGATCACTAGAGCATGATTGGAACAAAACCACTATTACACAACAAGACTCAAGACAAACAAGCATTGAAGTTCAAAGTCACGAGAGAGATCTCAATGATCATCCTTTAGGGAGAGATTGTTATGAATAAGAAAATGATGATCATTAATGCAATCGAGAAGAGATCGCCCTGAATAATTGACCCTTAGGGGGAGATTGTTAGGATCATTAAAATTGTCGATTATGTGATTTTGTATTATTTGAGTTATTAGTCTTTCTTTTGTTAATGTCAAAGAAGATTGTAATAAGTGTTAGATATTAGAAAAAGACTCGGTCACCTCATATATTTATTGTTTATAATAGTTCGTAGTTTAATAGTTAATCGTATGTCTTTCGGTTTTAAGTCGGGTATTAATACCCGGTATTTTATAAGAACTATATAAGCCTCTTCCAACTTTGGAAGAGGTAAGCTAGTCATTATTCATTTTCATTTAACACATACACTTTCTCTCTCTAAAAACCTTTCTATATGTGTCTCTCTCTCTAGAAACTAGCTAACCACAAGAATCATCACCCGTGTTATGATTTAAACGATCCTATAATTGGTATCAGAGCTTCAAGGGTGGATTTGTGTTTGATTCTTGTGGTTGATTAGCAAATTTCGTAGCTTATTTTGCTTAGAAAAGCCCACGGCTCAAAAAGATTATTTAGGCTTACTTTGTTTGTTAACCTTGTGGTAATTCATGCTATAAATGCTAAGGAAGAAGTATTGTTGCTCCTACAAGAGATTCACATGCCTCAAGTTCGAAATCTAGAGAAAAAGATTCAAATTTATTAGGTGTTCTTCGTGGATAGTTGCCTTATTTTGGACGATTCTCAAAGAAATACGAGATAAGGTGTGTTTAAACTTAATATACACACATAGTATTGCATGTTTTAACTTTGATTCGTGGTTAAAAAGCTCAAATGGATTGATGTTGGTTAAATCGACCTAGTGTTCATCGTGGAGAGTTGTTTATTATATTGTATTTCTTGTCGGCGGTTTGACCAAATAGGGAACAAGATCCTTGATTTAAGGTAAAAAGTCAAAGGCGAGTTGCCCCAATTTGGTGGTGAGTTGTTGTTTAGGTGGCGAGTTAATAACAGGTACACGGCGAGTTGATTAATTAGGCGGCGAGTTACTAAGAAACATAGCCGGCGAGTTATCAGAATCACACAGCGAGTTAACATTGGCAGCGAGTTACTCACTTACGGCGAGTTGCTTGATAGGCGGCGAGTTAAGGAAAATATTAAGCGGCGAGTTAACCAAAAGTCACGGCGGTTTGATTTGTTTAAAAGGCCGGCGAGTTGACATTTTTAGCAGCGGTTTGAGTTAAAAGAATTGGCAGCGGTTTGCTCATTATTTTATTGGCGGCGAGTTGAGCTATCTCACGGCAGTTTACTTATTAAATCACACGGCGAGTTGGTAAATTTAAGCAGCGGTTTGATTAACTGTGGACACGGCGAGTTATAAAAAACAAGCAGCGGTTTTCTATTATTTTCAGTGGCGGTTTGGTGAACTTCTAGGTGGCGGTTTGCTAGTATTGAATTAAGAAAATTTCACCTTGGACATAACGGACTTTGGACTTAAATCGACACTTAATTAATACATACAAATCATCATTTTAACAAACCGTAATCAAGGACATAAAGGACATTAATCAAACAACAAACAAGCCTAAATCAAAATAATTATTAATTTATGGTTTTCTATTGATTTTGTAAAATCCCGTTAAATCTCTTATCGGTTTAAATCTTAGATTTGTAAAATCCCGTAAACAATAAATCAAGATGTCTAATATGTCAGAAGATATCTAGTATGCCGGTTCTGATACACGCCCACCAATGCTTGATAAAACAGACTTTGAATCTTGGCAACAACGGATTCGTCTGTATTGTTTGGGAAAAGATAATGGAGAGAACATTATGAAGTCGATTACTGAAGGTCCATTTCAAATGGGAACGGTCTCAGATATTCTTGCTGCAGGAACCGAGGGTGCATTTCAACAAGGTCCAGTACGTACTAGAGTCTTTACCGACCTTTCAGATCAAGATAAGGAAAGGTATAAAACTGACATTCGTGCAACGAATATCCTACTTCAAGGTATAGCAAAAGACATCTACTCACTCATCAACCACTATACTGTCGCCAAAGACATTTGGGACAATGTAAAGATGATTCTGGAAGGCTCTGAGTTGACAAAGGATGACCAGGAATCTCAAATATATGATGAATTTGAACACTTATGCCAAATCAAAGGTGAAACCATTCATGTATACTATGTCAGGTTTACAAAGCTCATTAACGACATGAGAAACATTAAGATGACCATGCCCAGAATGCAGCTTAACTCTAAGTTTGTGAACATCATGTTACATGAATGGAGTAGATTCATTATAGAAGTCAAACTTAACAGAGGTTTGAAAGAGTCTAACTTTGATCAGTTGTATGCCTACTTGAAGCAACATGAGGTACATGCAAATGAGAACAGAATGATGATGGAAAGGTTCATTCAACCTACTAATGACCCCTTGGCACTAGTGTCTAATGCATCAAATCAGAAGTATCCAACACAATCATCTGAGTCTCCACAATCCTCAAATCAACCATCAATTGCTGATAACTTTCAACTAGACACAGGAAGCACGTCAACTGATAACTTGATCGAAAGCCTAACCAACACACTTGCCCTCCTCAACCAATCATTCAAAGCACATCTTCCTCAAATGAACAATCAACTCAGAACTTCCTCAAACGCAAGGAACAATGCTACGGTTCAAGACGGCAGAGTTGTGGTTCAAGATGTCCGTGGAAGATACAATGCGAATAATCAAGGAAGACCATTTCAGAGGAACAATGCAAGAGGAAATGTTGTAGCTGGGAATGCTGGAGGTCAGAACAGAGGTGGCAATGTGAATCCTGGTCAAGCTAAACCCATTAAGTGCTACAACTGTAATGGACTCGGGCACATAGCACGAGAATGTCCTCGACCAAAGCGACTTCAGGATTCAGACTACTTCAAGGACAAGATGCTACTTATGCAAGCCCAGGAGAATGGTGCAGTACTGGATGAAGAACAGTTGTTGTTTCTTGCAGGAGAACAGGTCACCAACTTTGATGATGATGTGGATGATCCGAACGAGAAAGATTTGGCACTCAATGTGGATCATATCTTTGAAGCTGATCAATGTGATGCATTCGACTCTGATGTTGATGAGGCTCCCACCACACAGACCATGTTCATGGTAAATCTTTCATCTGAAGATCCAATCTACGATGAAGCCGGGCCATCATATGACTCGAATACTCCGTTTGAGGTACAAGATCATGATACCTTTGTAGATCATATGGATGAGTATCATGAAGTACACGAGATGCAAAACGATGTACAACACAACTACGTTGTTGACTCTGATGCTGAATATACGAGTGATAGTAATATTATTCCGTATGTATAATCAGTATATGGGAGGACAACGAAGAACATGTTGTACAAAGTAATGTATTTATGTTCAAATTGAATGCTTGATGTCGATTATAATGATATGCAATAAACAGGGTGTCCAAAAGTATGTCAGCAAATAAGCAGGTTAAGAAGTGGTTAAATAAACATTGACTTTTGAATACTTGCGAGATTATAAGGAACTGGTCGGGGTTGTATGAAAACGGAAAACGTTTGAATTAACTGAAAAGAGAAAGACTAAAAGATTGTTGAACAAAATGAGAATCATAATCTTGACCGAAAAATTAGAGTGGAAACTTCTTTAAAATCGGAACTTCACATACTGTACAAATGCAACTTCGTTCTACCGTTTAACCATAACAAGTCACAGGAAGGGGATGAAGTGGACAACCTTGAAAAAGGATTTGAGGAAACAAAAGAAGATAAATACATTGAAGCGTTTTTTAGGAATCCAAAAAGCTAAAGAAAGGTTTGAAGTTTGATTATTCAAAATAAGATCAGTATGTCAACGGTTTTGCCATGTTATGTAAAACCAAAACGTTTTATGATGAAAAGAAAAAGTGCAATAGGCTACAATAACCCCATATTATGTCTCAACGTGCAAAGCAAGTTCAATCTGCCTCTATATGGTATGAAATAGTCATGACTATATAACTTGCTGTTGTGCAAGATCTCCGGGGAAACTTTTGATAGTGGTTGTGGACTAGGAAAAGAATGTATGAGAAAATGAAAAGCCCTCAGTGTATTCAAAATAAAGTTAAGTTTGCACCCCCAGATTACTCAAAAGAGAACTATCTTGCAATCTTCGCACCTAGAGTGATTGTCCCCTGAAGCAGACTTTTTGGGCCCAAGATGAAAATGGACAAGAAAAGGTTGAAGCCACAGTTCTTAACCACTTTCAACACAGAACTGTGTAATCCACCCAATACACCTGTCAAGCTTGTCCCCAAGGTTCTCCAACAAAAAGTCAAGTGAAAATTTATCTTTATACAATCACATAAACTTTTTAGAAGATTATTTGACCCAAAACATGGTAAAAAGAGAATCACACCAACTAGGTCTCATAGAAGGGGGAGAAAGAGGTTTGAACAAACAAAAAGATGTTACCTCACTGAAGTCATACCATTTTTCAAAACTCTTAAAAAACACTTTGAAGGAGTTCAAAAGGCTCTCATTTACAAGAAGGTAAAGGAACACACAACACAAAAACACACACACCACACACAGAAAAGAAGAAATTTTTGATCAAATGTCAGCAGAGGTAGACCAGAATACTGTGGACAAGCGATGTGCTAAACTTAAAAGGAAAACATTCATTGCAAATGCGCTCTAATTGCTAATTGTTTGTCGAATCAATTAATGGTTTGATGTTGAACAACATGTTGGTCTAGATCTTGAAGCTGTGATCTTAAATTACTAAATGAGAATCGCAAAAAGGTGTTATGATGAAATGATAAGATGGATTTGTTAACAAACTTGATGTGGAATACCTGAAATTTGGTCAATTGTAAATGATTCAACCTCCTTCAAGAAAAAATTGTGAAATAACAAATCATGTGTAAAATTCTAGGATGTTCCTGAATTTGACTCATTTTTCAGAATTAAAAATCTAGAAACACAGCTTCAAGAAAAGGACAACGTAATTAGAAACTTGAAAGCTCAAGTCTCTAAAATGAATGACAGAAGTTGTGAAACTTATAATGCTAAAGATGTAACTGCTCTTATTGAACAAAATGAATGCGTTAGAGTAGAACTAGAGAAGGTCAAACAACATTACAAGGAATTGTATGACTCCATTAGATTACCGTGTTCACTCTAGAGAATTAGACATCTACCATGTTAATATGAATTGAGAGTATAAAGGCTTAGTTTGAAAAGCAACGTGTCTTGTGTCACATAGTGACTTGTCAAAGCCAAAGTTCTTGCGGCCTTGGGCATTGTATGCCCAGTTGATGTTAAAACCCATTCACTCATCCCTTAAGAACAATAGGAGTGTCTGCATTTTAACTATTATCATACCATCTTAATGTGAGAGTTGTAGAAACGTTAAGGAGATTGTAGAGGAAGCTAGAGTAGCTAAACACTGGATCTATGGCAGATCTTTACTAGCGCTTGTTCAATACACATAAGCTATCTCAGGAAATAGTTAGCATATTGATTGGACTTGCCTCAATATATGTTTCAATGACAGAGATTCACGCTCCCTCACCCCTATAACTAGGAAAAAGCAAGTACTTTTAATGATCAAAACAGGAACTTCATCTAGTAACACACCAGAACAGTATGTGCACCAGACAATTTCAACACACTAATGTCTTGTGATTCATTCTACAGGTTAGTAAACACTTCCATGAAGCATGACTGCGGAATCAATCGAGCTAGAAGCAATACAGAAGAAAAATAGGGATCTTGCCTGCTAAGAAGTGAGAATGAGAAGAAAGTAGAAGAGAGTCACCTAGGACAAATAAGTCGTATGGACAAAAATGTGATTAGGTTGATTCTAGCATTAGCTCTAGCTGTTGTAATTAATTCGAATTCTAAATCTGTGTTCACAGAAACGTGGTAACAACTGTGTAAAACTCAGCGAATCATGTAAAAGTGTGTGTTGTTAGTATTTTGACAAGTGTCTGTGATATGCAACCCCCAGTGTTAAGTCAATTATCTAGAATACAGGGGCCTGAGCTGGGAAACAAATAGGCAAACTATTGATAACAGTTTGAAAAAGATCCATGCGGGTTTTAGACTAAAAAATACATAACCCTTTAATATTTAAAAGGAAAAAAAAGTCAAAGAATCTAAGTTTTTATTGCTTATTTGTTATATTTTTTTTGTTCTTTTTATTTATGGTGCTAAAAAGAAAACATTTCAAAAATTGCGGATATTGGTTATCAATGGAGAACCACAGGAAAGAAATTTGACTTAGAAAAACTTAATTGTAGTTATCAATGGAGACCCACAGGAAAGAAGTTTGCCTTAGGCGAACTATGCCCTTTAACTAAGCTTTCTGTGAACTGTTGATTAATATTGCTTAACTTTAAAAGGACCCGATAAAAATAGGGACCGAAATTACCTGAACTCTCACATCTTGGACTGTTTTCAAATGCAGGGTCGTACAGGTCAGTCCTTTGTGGTTAGGATCTGGCTGTTCAAGAACATATGCAGGGAATCGTTCAAAGCTCACGAACGTTAGTGGAAAAGTTCGATCGAGACACCAGTCAGATTCGGGAAAGATCACTTTTTGGAGGTATCATGGGGTTATGGAGATTATGTTATGTGAAAGTGTGATCTCGAGAGTATACAATGTGGAAGTCTTACTTGGACACAATCATTTCTCTTTAATAGGGCATGTTTGTGATTCTGATTATTGAAATGGCTTTCAGAACGCATTCTAGCTATGTTTTGATTGAAATTGTGTAGAACTTAGTAAGGTAGTCGTAGCACAATTTATACACATTATCGCTTGATGATATGATGAAGTCCTTCTTAGTATGCTTGTTGTCCAAAGCTTCTATAGAGATCTAAATCATGGTTAGTGCTCATCGTGTTTAAACATTTTAAAACTTTGGCACAATCAATGATTTGCTCGAAAATATTCTGGTTAGAGGTTTACCACGAGTGGAGTTTGAAGTAAAGATCATCGTTTGCTCAGTCCTGCCCCTTGGAGAAAAAAGCAAGATAGTTACTCCACAAACCTATAAATTGGAAAACAGTGACTATGTGAAGTTCTTATACCTTCACATGGATTCTGTGGTCCAATAAGAGTACAAAGTATTTATGGGTACGAAATACACGTTTAGTATGTGGATGATATTCATGGCTTACAGGGGGTAAAGTTTTTGAGATCAAAGGCATGAGCTCAGAGATTGTCATCAGAACTGTTCTTAAAGCAATCAAGTTGGTCTAATAAAATAGTTAGATACATTGAACAGATAATGGACGCGGAATTGTCAACAAGTTATGTCGACATATTATGTAGTGTTAGCAATATTTCATCAAAAGTCTGTTTGAGAACTGCTAACAAAATGGCCGTTGCGAAAAGTAGAGAATCGTGTACATTGTGGAAGCTTATAGCACGTATACAATGTTGAAATTTCTCAAAAGTGCGTGTGGTTTCTGAGGGCAGAAGCTATGCGCTACTGCTTGTTACACCCAAACCGATTCTAATTGTCCTATCGTCACACAAAACCCATAGGAGCTTGGCATGATAAGAAGCCGATTCTTACATTTTCACGAGTATTTGCGTGGCTCTTTGTTATTGCTGACGCAATGTTGATGTTGAAGATTAGGTAAATTGCAAGCCAAGTCGCGAATGGGAATTTTCGCTTGGTTATGTTCCCACAACAAGGTGTTTTCGAATTACAAAAAAAGAACCATCGAATAATGGAAAAACAATTCATGTCAATCAGTTCAGGCCCCAAGCCTATGTACAATGACGCCAGGGAAATTCAGTTAGGGCTCATACCTAATCAGGTAATTGCAACCATTATGTTTTCTACGATGATAAAGAACTGGAGTTATTATTTTACCTATGTTCGATGAATATTTGAAGTAACTAGAGTTCGATGCACCATACCTTCGGTAGCTGGCTGAACGCTCATGTTGTTCAAAGGTACCATCTGTGACTACAAACATTTGTATGATGCACGTCAACAGTTTTTCACCGTCATCATCTAGACTACAAACCTCCAGTCATTCAACATGTGTCTGCAATTGGACCCCATAATGAAGACACTAATTCCTCAACATGACCCTTCATCACTCAAATAACTGTTACTGGAGAACCTGGTTCTGCACAGTCTTATCTCAGGGTGAGTGTTCAGTATAGTCATGAAAAGACCCAACACGTTATCCCCCACCCAGTCATCTCAGACCACTGGTCAAAGCTCCCTCTCTGATAATATTGTTTGGAAATCCTCTCGTTGGTATCCACTAGAAAATAAGTTAAGCTTGTATTGCTCTATGGTGCTGTTCCATACATGAAACTGTCAAACGTCGAACCAAAGAACTTTCAAAAATGGCTGCGTGATAGAGATCTGCTTGTTTTAAGCCTGAAGAAATTTCACGATTTGATCGACTTCTTAAGTCTGGGAAATTGTACCTCGCCCAGTCTATGTAATGGTGATCGCTTCAAGTGGATCTTCCAGGTGAATCTTGATGAGTATTGGTGATGTTCTGGAAGACAAAGCATCGGGTTAGTGGCAAAGGGATATCGTCTAAGAGGACGGCGTAATTGATTTTGAGAATCCGTTTTGACCCGTTGCAGGGATAGAGGATCAGAGATATTCTTGCCAATGCGGCAACCATAAATATGGGATCATCTTACCAGATGGATGTCTCAATGCTTTTCTGAATGGTGATCTTTCATAAGAAGTCTTTGTCAGTCAACCTGAAGGGTTTGAGGGACCCGGATGAATGTCCTTCACACG
The DNA here is from genome assembly GCA_026074375.1 of Tanacetum coccineum. Lineage (NCBI taxonomy): Eukaryota > Viridiplantae > Streptophyta > Magnoliopsida > Asterales > Asteraceae > Tanacetum > Tanacetum coccineum. The sequence continues at coordinate 11,292 of BQNB010018098.1, read as the reverse complement.
TTTATCGTCTAATAGAAGGTCTTTTACGGGCTAGAATTGCAGGCACAAAGGAGTGGTATGACACACTATCAAAGTTCCTAATGGCGTAAAAAATTTCTTTAGGGTTGACTGGTGGATCCTACCGTTATTCTACACGCAAATAGGCAAGTTATTCTTCTAGTTAAATAGTCCGGGATGACATCATTTTTGCGTCAACTGATCATAATGCGTGTCACATCTTTTCCAAAGAGATGAGCTCTAAATTTTAGATGTCGTGATGGTGTAAATGTCGTATTCTGGACTTCAGTTTCTCAAAGTTCCTAGAGGCTTCTTTATAACCACGCCAAATATGCTCTCGAAATTCTTATAAAGAAAATAATGGAATGGATCATACAGACCCCCCCCCATGTCGATACACCAATGGTGGATCGATTTGCAACTAGATGAGGATCTCAGGATTACAGTTGACCAAACTCGATTTTGAGGAATGGGTTTGGCTCCCAATGACCTTCTGCTGTAGACCGACCTTGTATTTCACTGTTGATGTTGTGTAGACATCAGGCAAAGCCTCCCGGGAGCCCCTACCAAGAAAAGCACCTTGAAGCAATCAACGTTCTTTCAGTACCTAACAGGACAATTAACATGGTCTTTGGTATCCGAAAGTCAAGCATGACACTAAACCGCTTATGCAGATAGCGGATCATGCTGGATGTCAAGATTCAAGAAGAAGTACGTCGGGAAGTATCTGTTTCTTAGGATAAGATGGTGAGCTGGTCATCAAAGAGCAAAGTAGCACTGCAATATCTACAACAGAGGCTGTATGCAATGCCTTGTCTGGATTTTTGTTGTGTCAAATCTTTGGCATGCTGATCCCAGCTAAAAGACTCTACCGATTTGAGATATCCATGGGGTTCTGGATGAGTCAATTTATGCTGTTGATGATGAGGATGCCAATGAAGAAACTCAATTGATTCTGATGATATATCCAAAGTAAGGATTAACGTACGCAAAAATGCTGACTCTAACGATAAAGACTGCTAAAAAGCTACAGCATTACCAAAGAGACTATGAGCAAACTTTGATGCCTCGTTCAAGCTTCTTTGTGCTGTCTGATTATGGTAATGAATGCTTGTGCGTTAATCTATCTTCTAACGAGGAGATTTTAGCAACCTACGTTCTACCAACAAACAACATTCAATCCTACAACTACTACAACACCACCAATCATCACCAAAGCTTCAGCTATCATCCCAGAAATCCCAGAAATCCCAGAAATCACTCCATTCATCGCCCTTCAGCTAAGAGTCACGAAATTAGAGCAAGATATGTCTGAAGTAAAGAAGTTTGATCACTCTGCTGATGTTTTGGCTTCTATTCAATCCCAAGTTCCTCCGATTGTTGATAAGTATCTAGGAACAAAACTTGCTGATGATGCTTCCTTACGATCATGAAAGAACACACTGCAGATTTAGTAGGAAATACTCATAGGTGCTATCTCCAGAGTCAGCAAGAAGCACGGAATCTGAAAAGAGTTTCGCAAGAAGAGATTATCAGAATCAAAGAAGGGTAACAAGAAGAGAGAACCAAGCGCCAACGGTATCCCGCATCAAGTCGTCGATCGACGTTGCTACTGAAGAATTTGATCTAGAAGAGTGTCTCTTACCTCCATGATACGACCAAATCTGCCAACAAAAAATCCTGCGAACTACAGCATATATCATGCGCTCATTTGGATAGCATGATAGGGATAATGAAAAGTGCTTATGGACAGGGAAGTGGCAGACCGGGTAGAGCACCATAAAAGAAAAGTATGAAGAAGCTGAGGCCGATGATAAATGAGGCTTCAGTGGATCCAACAAGGGTAGTCAGAGAGAACAAAGAGAGAGGAAGAAAAGAGAGTCTGATGTCTGCTAAAGAAGCATATCATAGTAAAGCCATCTAACGGCTTAAAGATCCCACAGGGTCGGTTCTAGAAATGGTACCGGCTATTCCAGTTTGAAGAGGCCTATGATAAGGTTCTAAAAATGTGGGCAAAACCTCTGCACAGCAAAGGTCCAGTTTGAAGGAGTACTGTAAGGTGTGGTGGATTGAACAATAACTGCGACATTCCTATTTGTTGTGTGATGGTCATGTTCCATATCCGGCGAGGGGGACACGATTATACGCTTCTAAGACAAAGATTCGGATACAATCAAGAACATGTGTCAGACATCTTTAAGAAGAAAGTGGACATGTTGTTCCTGAACCAGAATGGGTCATTCCTCAATTTGATCTACCTGAAGTAGACAATAATAGGCAACAATACATTTTCTCAAAAGACATTGAAGATCCGATGAAAAAACAAGCTTCATAACAAGATTACAGATATAGGCTCGCATTCATAGATGTCTGGTTGGTTATTGTAGAAGGATTGGAGAGTAGAAGCGTTCTACCTAAGCCAATCGTGAAGTCAGGCATTCATAGATGGCGAAGGTTTTCATGCGAACTACATTTCGTCTTCGAGTTTCAGAGTTATAAGAATGTCATGTAAGCTTCTGACAGAATATCTGTGCTTTGGTATAACCTACACAGGTGGTCATCGGTTTGTTCGCTTAATATTAGCAATCCGTTGCCTTAGGCAGGACCTCCCGGTCAGGCGACTATTCACCACCTAATTCTTTTTCAAACAAAGATCTGTGTATTTCTGACAGGAGACACTAGAAACTGAATACAAAGCTTTCTCCCTATCTAAGGTTTAAAGGCGCTCTTTATCAAGATTTGGATATGAAGAGATTAGTTCCGTCATTTGGATTGAAGATGTGAGCAGTCTATTGCCATTGTAAGTGAGCTTATGGTATCCACACTGGTGTTAGCATATATAGCAATTCGCTACCATCAACAACATAGTGAGCCCTCAGACTCGTGATGCTAGTCACAATTCCATATGCGAATTCTCCGTGTTATCCGTTGCAAGACTTATTGACAGAATTCGCTAAAACTACTTGAGAGAGATAGTTTACGCCGAGCTGACTACAAGAGTACAAGATTAGAAAAGATTTCAAAAGTCTTTATCTAATGACTTTGAGACTTGACCATCCTTTATATTAAGGCAAGCTCGACACCTACCAAAGCAGGACAAGGTTAATTTGCACAACGCGGTCAGTTTATGGACCAGAAACATTGTCATAAGGAAACATGTCGAAGACTTGCAGCTGGGCATTGAGAGCTATCAAACTAAGCTTAATCTAGAACAACCTAACTGGGATGCATCTGATTTTCCTTTCAAAGAATATTACACCATTGTCTTTAAACCAAGAGCAGTAATCTACAGAGACATAAATGATAATAGGAAGATGATGAGAATAGATGAGGTGCACACATTTAGCGATGGAACATTGACAAGAATCAAAGAAAAGCTAGATTTCATAGTTAAAGATTTCAAGCTATTCAAGTTTAATAAGGGCATGGAGAATAGGAAATGAACTGAAGGACGAAAAAGAGAGATGATGACGTTATCGAGGTTGATGGAGAGAGACTAAAAGATCAGGAGAATCTTTCGACGTCTGAGCTTTTTCGTGTAGACGCTAAGAGATATTTGCTTACAGACTGATCAGCAGAACAAGTGACATCGTGCATCTCCGACCTAAGGTTAATATTATGTTATTGTGGAATAAAATTTATCTTGTACGTGTAAGTAAAATGTAGTATATCTTTTGTCTAATTATGTGAAGAATAATCCTATGTCCCTCTAACAATTAAGGGGGAGTTTTTAGTATGTTTCGATACATGACTTGTGGAATAATTGGCACATTTTTCTGCAAAGATTTTTAACTTATTTAAATCACATGATTATCCAAAATGTCAAGGGTCTTAAAAATTTTGCTTTAAGGGGAGAAAATATGATTACATATATTGAATAATAAAAATGTGACTATAAAGACTCGTGTGTATATCCGTCCCAAAACGTGCTAACACAATTTGAATACCGGTGCCCGCATTTTGAGGGGAGCGTTTTTGAAAAGTAAAACAATCACGGTACAAAACGCTTTGATTTATTTATATCATAAGTACCTTAATTGAATTTTTCAAGTGGTTTTACTGCGAGGGAACTGTAAAAAGACTGACATGCACTTTACATATCGAAGATATTAAGGTTGGTAAGGTTAGGTACAAGTTCCAAGTTGATCCAGCCAGAAACCGGAGGGGATCTGCTGTTAAGGACAATCGCCAGACTAGTTAGTTAGAGTAGCTAGAATAAGTCCTTAGGTATGGCATAAAAAGGAGAAAAAAGTGAGATAGGGTAATAATCGCTCCGACTGAGATGGAGCTTAGTTATGGAATAAGACCAACACCGGTATTACTAGTCATTAGTCTCCGGTAACCACTGAAGGGGTAGAAAGTATTAAAAAGAATAGTAGTTATAAGGGTGTAAAGAAAGAAGCCTCATACATCATGTGGCGAGACCGGGTTATTACATATGCTGCTCCAAATCCCTAAGATGATTGTGACATGAGAACCGACTCATGGACCACAGTGATGCAATGCAAACCCTCCTTTAGCCAGCTCAGATAATCTTTAAAAGATTCTGTTTCATTTCTCAGGAGACTAAACACGTATCTATTGACTTTTCACTAAGTTAGTTGATATTGAAAAGGTGGCAGGTAGTCCAGCCTTGCTGATCACTTAACACTAGAACCACTTTCGAGTCTTATAGCAGAGATATACAATTAATTTCGTTAGGACACATGACCAATTCTCTTGTCTTACACACTGTGTGAAACGCAATGTCTAGTCCTAAGAGTCCTACCGCATTATCTTGTGATATTGCCCGAACATTCGTAGGTTGAAACGAGGTTTTTCACAATGAAGATGGAAATTTGCTAGAGCCAACATCAACCAAGCTTTGTAGGTGCTTGTGCGATTTATAGAATCACCTTGTATTCTACTGGAAAGAAACGATTGGTGCGATTCTAAGTGAATCAAACATGTTCCATGTTATAGAATTGACGGTTATTGATAATTTGACAAACTAATCAAAACTGTCTCGAGTGTTACAAAATATTTGGTCATAAGAAACACTTAGATGATTTCTTCAAATCAATTTTCCTTTATTGCAAATCAGTTTAATTACAGGTTCTTCATAAAGCTGGAGTACGGCAGAAGGAACCCCCCATTCCCCAGCCAAGTGCTCCTCCCGCACCGCTCTCATCCACAAGCCCTGCTCACCCGAATGCTCGACCGACCTACACCTTGTTATGAAGTTATGGAATGAACACTCATAGAAAGGTGTCAAAGCTTCCGCAACTCTGATATCATGTATTTGCCACCAAGTGCAACAAAGATGGCGATCCATTATACTCAAAGATGATTGTAAGATTATCTGTTTGGGTGTTGATCTCAACGAAAGTCAAGATCACAATCAAAGACAAGTCAAAGATGAATCAAAATATCTCTAATCCCAATGTACAGTTATCAAATTTCTACGAGCTAAGACTGAAGTGATAAGTTTATTATTTTCAGGGGTGCCCTCCCTTAGGGGAGAGATTGTTAGATATTAGAAAAAGTCTCGGTCACACGTGCTTTTTTCTGTGTATTCTAGTCGTAGTTTAATAGTTAATCGTTATAACTTTCGTGGTATTAAGCGGGTACTATTACTGATTATTGTAAGAATATAAAAAGCCTCTTCCAACTTTGGAAAAGAGGCAAGCTTAGTCGTTTTATTATTTTTACACTTAACAATTTACACTCTCTCTCTAGAAAAATATCTCTCTATGTGTGTTTTTCGAGAAACTGTTGCTAAATGTGCCCAAGAATCCATAATCTCGCGGCCGTGAAGAAGATGAGATATCCACAATCTTAGGCATATTTTACATAGCTCAGTACTAATTTTCAGTGCAATAGTAACTGTGTAACGTCGTGAGTAGTAAACACTTAGCATATTTTCCTTTGAAGATTCCAATGAGACAACCCTATCATCCGCTGATGCAAACATAACACGCAACATTTGAGCCGCAGTATTCAAACCGCACCGAGAAGACTTTTAGTGCTTAACAATCTGTCCCTTAATTGAATATTCTTCTTCAAGATCTTCCAGTTTCTTCATTTAAAGTTATCAACACCAGGAGGATGCTTCAAACATTCGCTTTACTTCTTAAGCTATTTCCTGATGAATTTTAAGAGCTGGAATAAGCCATTTCACTTTCCTAATCAATTATAAGCTTCTTTTCCAAACATCATTGAAAGAGTAAGTAGATGGTGTAAGAGGATATCTCTTTTCTACCAGCATGTAAATGTACACATGTTGCATCCTCAAGGAATGTACTCCACAAGAGTCATACAACTTCCATTCCAATACTTTGTAGTCTTGTTGATTCTTCCATACTGTATCTTCAACATGGGTTTAAACATTTTCTTCAAATCTCCCCATAACAAAAAAATCCAAGTCTTCCACTGGTCTTGTTAACTCATATTTAGCTTTTACCAACTTGTACAAATCTTTTAAATCTTCCCTGCTAAAACTTTTAAGCATATGACTAAAGATTCTGTACATTTAAGACTTTCCATCAGCTCTCATTATTTGATAATAGATTTTCTTTCCTTTTTTGTGAATCTTCCAGCCAACAATACTTGGAGACTTAATAGCTAAAGTTACAACATCAATTGCAACCTCTTCTTCATATGGAATGACTTCCATTAGACTTTGAAGCTCTATTGTATCTTTATCCTCATCCATCTTCTGCTTCTTAGTACTCTCTTCTAGGCTCTGTTCTGACTCTTTTCTTTGCCTTCCACCCAGCTCTGTTCTAAAGCCTCTCAAAGATGTATTTTACCCTTTTGAAGTTTTGTCCAAACATCTTGATTGGATAGAATCAACTCTTCTCAACTTAAACTTTGAGTTCGTATCTGTCATGTTCTTTAGGTCAAGTACACATTGTATCTTTCTTGTTGAGCTTTTGTTGGTGGGGGGGTTGTGGGAGTGGGTTGGAGGGAGGGGGGGGGTCGATGTGTGTCGCAGGTGGGGGGGTGGGGGGGGGTGGTGGGGGCGGGCATGGGAGTACTGTGGGGTGGGGGGAGTTGGGGGGGGGGGGGCGGAGCGGTTGGCGAGGTCTGGGGAGGGGAATAATGTTATCAAGAGGATGGGAGTCGGTCCATTTCCAGATATGTTCATGAGGTTGAGTGGATTGGTTGATTTCTGGTATTGTGATATCCCCAGATGATGAAGCTTCAGAATTAGTATCGGGGGCAAACACATTAACGAATGGTTCTTGATCAGTTGCAGCAAACGGATTAACTTCAGCGGACTGCTTAGCTGCAACACCTTGATGTACAGAAGAGGAATGATGATCCAATGGTGATGAAGTATGACTTCCCGATGGTGCGTCGAGATCAACAGAGATTGACACTGATGGACCGGTTAGAATGACCGGGTTTTGAACTGCATTAGGAATAGGATCCTGACGATTACCCGGTGGATTAAAGTATTCATCAAACATAGGTTGGAACAACATCTCCAATTCTTTATTGGTGGGAGGTACATAAGGTATAGCAGGAGCAGGATTGGGTACGAGCCCTGAACTTATAGGTCTAGGCGTCAACAGGTTAGGTGCGGGTCCTGGACTGGATTGTACAGGAGCCATTTGCTTAGTCAGCTCATCAAATTGAAAGTGAATAGTTTCCATGATTCGTCGGGTTCATTTGTTGTAGACTTTGTAACCTTTTCTGCTTGGTGCATAGCCAACGAAAATTCAAATATCAGCCGTTGGTTGTAATTTTCCAAGATCCTCGCTGTCATTTGTAGGGTAACAAAGAGCACCAAAGACCCGGAAGAATGTGAGATCAAGCTTCTTATTGTGCACGAGCTCATATAGGGTTTTGTCGTGACGCGTGTGAATAAGGGATCGGTTCTGGGTGTAACAAGCAGTAGCAACAGCTTCAGCCTAAAGAAACATCGGTGCCTTGGCAAATAGTAGCATTGTCTGAGCAGCCTCGACAAGAGTTCGGTTCCGTCTTTTGACAACGCCGTTCTGCTGTGGAGTCCTTGGAACTGTCTTTCGATGAAATATTCCAACGTTTTCATAATAATCAGTCAAAGTCTTGTTGACAAATTCAGTGCCATTATCGGTGCAGATGAATCTTACAGTTTTGTTGAGACCGACTTGTATTTGCTTCAGAAATTTAGTGACAACCTCTAGGGTTTCATCTTTTGATCTCAAGAACTTGACCCACGTAAACCGAGAATAATCATCAACAATGACCAAGATGTATTTCTTGCCATTAATGGTTTGTACGCGCATCAGACCACATAAATCCATATGAAGGGTATTAAGAACTTCTAAGTTGGTGTTTTCAGATTTAGGTTTGTGGGTATGCTTTTTGCTCTTTCCTAATTGACATGCAGAACAGAGATGATCTTTTTCAAACTTCAATCTCGATAAACCTCTGACAAGGTCTTTTCTTGCAAGATCATTGATGGTATCAAAGTTTAAATGGTTTAAACGCCGATGCCATAACCATGATTTGTTCTTGGAAGCTTTGGATAGCAAGCAAATTGGAGAGGACTTTATCATATCTTCAACTGAGATAGTGTATAAATTAGAACCTCAAGAACCTTTGAGTAATTCAACACCATCCGTATCTCAAAGTGTATCTACACTTTCCTTAAGATGCTTGAGATAATCTAGATGAACTTCTCTATTGTTCCTATTGCGAGGGGAAATAGGTTCAACATCTAAAGCATGATTTCTTGGTGCAAGTACATTTGGTTTAACATGATTCTTAGTGACACATGAGACCGTGTTCTGTAGTTGGACCTTAAGACTATCATTTTCAGTTACTAGGGCAGTTGTCTGTTCTAGATGTTTAGCACGCCTGATCTTAATAGAATCATACAATTCCTTGTAGTGTTGCTGAATCTTTGCATTTTCTGCCCTAGAAAGCCTATTGTGTTCTTGAAGAACATTGACCTTTTCAGTTAGTTAGGAGATTTGAAAGTCTAAGGGCCCTAAAATCAAGTGTTCGGTCTAGTTCACTATCGGGTCTCCTTAAGTTGAGATATTTGCATTTTCAGCTTTTGGATGACATTGTCTTTTCCTTGAAGTGAAGCTTTCATTTGGCCGATGTAACACCCCCAAATTGGGTCGCAGCGGAATAAGGGTCCGGGGCGTGTTACTTCAAGATCAATAGCACAAGATATCATACAAAGGAGACAAACACACTTGCTTCCTTAGCAAAAATTCACAACCATCTCTCTTGTTTTGCCCTCAAAACCCACGGCTCAAACAAATCCCCTTACCCAATCCATAATAATCATTTCATATGAAAGTTGATAAGATATAACTTTCAAGATTAGAATGTCGTGATGGGTTAAGGTTCATTTTTGGGTCAAATATTTAGTTACGTACAAGTTGTGGTTCGTGTTCGGGAGGAGCTTTGGTTAATGATCGGGAGATGTTCGAGTTCAAGTTCGGTTACGGTTTCACTTATTTTTGTGTAACAACTTTGAGGTATGTTGGTCGTTTCTGTCGACTAATCCTCATCCTCATGAGATTCATTTTTATTATTTCATTTGTTTGCACAAAACTACAAATGTTCATACTCGCATGATCAACTACAAAGCTTCCATTTCTCTAGCTAGTACTACTTGCATATTTCTAAAAATATAATAGTAAATAGTAACCCGTGTAATGTGCTTATCATACCTTCACTGTCATTGTCATGCATAAAATATATACATCGATCGTAATACATATTTATTATATGCTAATTGGTTAGTCATTAGTTAAAGACTAAAAGAAAAAGAAAAAAAAAGAACAAGTGAAGACTATATGAAAATGGAAACTAGTTTTGTATATTCCAACTGAGGAGAAATTGCTTCACGTCATGTGAAGAGGTTCAAAATGAAAATTTACATTTTTGGTCCCTGATTTTTAAAGCTATTTACTAATTAATATTATGAAAGTTTAAAGTAACACTTTTGGTCCCTCATCATTTTAAGCTCTTCAAAACTAGTCTGAAACTATAGTTTAGTTATTTTGATTTTAACGTAATTAAGTGTATAAGATGTGCGTCTCAAATGCTATAATCTTTATAAAATAAAATAAAAACTTTTTATTTATTTATTCGTGTAATATTTTTAATCCTAAGACACGACTTTATTTTGCTTCTAGGATTTCTCTAGGCTTCGCGACGTTTATTTTCGGTGTTTATATCATTTTGCTCAGGGTGAGTTCATAGCCTCACCTTTTCTCTTTTAATGGTTTTCATAAACTGTTTTCGGGGTGAGAATACATGCTCGTTTTATTATTGATTTCTACTACATAAGCGTTATGTGACTATTTTTACCAAAGCTTGATTTGTTTACTATATGATTTGAGATCGTTGATACCTATATTTGAAATCGTGAATTTTGAACAACATGATTGTTTTACTACGGATACAAGTGTTTTAAACTGTATGCTATTTAGATTATTGCATGATTATTATTGCCTAAGTTACCATAGTGTCATCTAAGTCCCTAATATCATGAACCGTCAATTGCTATTATAGTAAGCGCTAGTGTTGTGGATAGATCTATCGGGACTAACAATCCCCACCAGAATTTATGGTCACAAGTTGATCATGGTGCATTTAACATTTAAAGAACTATAGGCTGTTTTGGCAGACACCCTACCTATTTGGGGTAGACAGATAGTTAAGGCTTCGGGGTTATGAGCTTAGCGCAATAATACATGTTTTTGGACTACTGAATTTGTTTCATAGTCTACTTTCACTTAAATCTTGTGGTCCACTCTTTACTTGATAAACCTATGAATTCACTCAACCGTTGTGTTGACTTTTAGCATGTTTAATTTCAGGTCCTAAGGTATAAGCTTGGATGGGAGCCGTGATGGATATCAATGAAGATGGATTCTGTGTTTATTTAAATTCGATGCAACTTTTATCTATAAAAACTTAAGTCACCTTTTGGTAGTATGAAGCTTTTGTTTAATTAAAAACGTATGTGGAAATGTTTATGACTTTTAAAACATATGGGACCTAATGTATGAACTTTGATATTTTTCTATGGCATCGAATGAAATCTTATCTTAAAACGTCCATTTAAGGTCGTTTCCTATATCTTGATTGTTGTACTTTGACGTAGCACCCCATTGTTACCATTCTGCTGCATACCAGAATTTGGGGGTGTTACAGCTAATAAGCTCTTAATTACTTCTTAAGCTAGCTTTTATTCAGTTAAGCCTTCAAAGGCTTAATTGAATGAGTTAATCATTTCAATCACTCAAAAAAATACATACCTCTGCTTAATATTTGGATGATAAGCCAAACATGGATGGG
>BQNB010018097.1:3741-68844 GCA_026074375.1 Tanacetum coccineum | reverse complement strand
ATAAAAGTTTGTTGCATCTTGCCTGCTCATAACCGATGTTGCAGCCTTCTAAAAGGTTGAGGAAATTACCGAGGTCGAAATATGTTTGCTGCATCTTGTCGGCTTACAACCGATGTTGCGGCCTTCTAAAAGACCGAGGTGTAATAATGTTGCAACAATAATAATAAAGCCAAATTTCGACTCCGTGGTTATCTTAAAAGGATAACCCCTAAATCATGTGAAATTAGAACCTTAATGTGGACCTTATTCTCACCATATCGTCTCTTTAGGAAATGATTTCAAACTAATTGTGGTCTAAACCGGGTTTTACTTTATGTAAATGAGACTTTAATTTATTTGTCACAAATAATAAGAGTAAAATCTTTAGAGGACTTAGGAATAAGGGAGCGGAAAGTAGCAATGCATTTCATAATTAGCATTTATGAGTAGTGTTAGCATCTTAACTTGTATCTAACAATGATTTCGTTTTTAAGCTTGGTTTGGGGCGGGTGAAAAATCAAGAACGATGAATTTATCCTTTGTGTTTCTTGTTTCATTAAGTTATGATATGTATGAATAATAATAATAAATGCATAAAATTGGTAGAACGGGGGGCTTTTCAAAACTAGTGATTTCTTAATTCCCTTTGATGAACACTTAGCTACTTTTCCAAGTAATTAGTCTAGGGGGTTGAAATTTTTGATTTTCTAAGTTTGTATTTATGACATTGCGTGAGGACAAGGCAATAGCTTAGAATGGGAGATTTTGGTATGTGAGTAATTACACATACCTTTTACCTAATAAAACGAGCTAAAAAGACCAATAATGACCAATAAATACAGTAAAATACATTGTATTCGTTTGTATTGTAAATTGTGTCTTGCAGGTAACGGATATTGCACAAAAAGACAAAAAACAAAACAAGACAGACAAAACTGAGCACAAGAATGGAAAGAGTGCAAGAAATCAAAGCCGAAGGCGAATTTATCCTTAGTCTTAACCAATTCCAATCCCATTGATCATTTAAACCTAAAGAAACCCTAAAACAAATTGCACCATTAGTCCTTAAATACTTACACCATTAGTCCTAAACAGTTTGCAAAGTTAGTCCCTAAAACTAAACGGTTGTTAGTTATACCTAACAATTGTTAAGTTTTATTACTAAACTTAAAACCCTTTACCCTGGCCCAACACCTTTTCCTTGGCCCAATCCCATTTACAACACCCTTAGCCCAAGTCAAAATACGGGTCAAACACCAAGTCCTCTCCCTGGTCAAACAATATACGCGCCAAATACTATTCACCCATCATGCCAAATTTACCACGACTCCTAATTAACCCTGCTTAAATGATTTTTAACCCTTCTAGAAGCCCAAGCAATGACGTTTTTTTGTCAGTCCACGTTGGCAATCCGTGCCAATTATTGAGTGAAAGGGACGTGACACTAGATCCAAGGGCCAAGATGATTGCATGGGAATGAAGCATAATTGAAGGGACGAGATTGAAGAGAGAGGAGCGTTTTTAGGGTCCTAGAACCTTCATCTGAGCACTATAAAAGAAGAGCTCCTCACATACACAGGATGTCAAGTTTTTTTTAGCTTATTTTAGTTATTTTTAGCTTATTGTAATCGTTTTAGATTAATGTCTTTCAATTAATGTAATTTTCTTCTTAAAAAGCTTGTACTCAGTTTAAACAATCAATAAAAAGTTTAGTTTTCATATTGTTAAAGTTTATTTCATGTCTTTTACTTATTACACTATGGTTTAAATAAGCTCATTAATACTCTAATAAGCTCAATAAGCTTTCCGAATTACTAATAAGCTAGCGTATACTCAGTTAAGCTTTCAAAAGCTTAACTAAGCTTATTAACTCTCAAATCTCTCCCCAAATATACCTCAGCATTAATTGGAAGGGAAGCCAGATTTGGAAGGGCTTCCATGACTATTGTAAGTTCTTATTCACATTCTATAGCTTAATTTTGCACTTTAGCTTATTTCTGCTTATTGTCTGCTTATATTGTTGTTTAGAATAGCTTAATATTGCTCATTATAGTTGCTAATTGCTTATTGTGTTCAGTTCTTAGTTTAAATCCTATTTTACAAGTTTTTGATATAAAACAGTTAAAAATTCAAAAATATTTGCATAAACTAGTTACTTATTGTTTCAGCTTATTTGATTGTTAAAATTTGCTAAATAGGTCTTTATTAAGCTTGTCACTATCTGGTATAGCTTATTTAAGCTTTATATCCAAGTTTTATAAGCTAAATATGATTTTAAGCAATTTAAAGGGGTGTTTGGCACAAGACAGCACTAACTTGAGTTAGTGCTGTCAAAAGCCTTTTGGTTCTTTAGATTGAATTTTAAACATCAAATTTATGGTTATGCTCTTTAGATTGAATTTTAAACATCAAATTTATGGTTATAAGACAAGGTTTTAAGGTTGTTGGTAAGCTAAAACAGGTTTAAATAAGCTTGTGTGTTGATTGCTTGAATATGAGTTTTTTAGCTCAGATTCATAAGTACTTTGAGCTTAAATCTATTCTAGCTGCTATTGTTGATCAAATTGCTCTTGTTTTGATGTTTAAATGGAGTTGAAATCAAATCCATAGGTCTGCATTATTAGTTTTGAGTTTGGGCCAACATTTTGGTATACTGCATCAGTAAGCAAAACAGTCTAATTGCCATTTTCAATCTAAAATTTAAGTTAGCTTAAGTTTGATTTAGCTTTTGAAACTTGGTTCACACTTAGTTCATAGGACATATTAGATAAGTTAGGGCTTCTTTCAGACTTAAAAGTTTATTTAGATATATGTTTTTAGGGCTGCAATTCATACTTTGTCTTTTTATAAAATTTGCAAAAACTAAAAAAATAGTGTAAACTGCCTATGCAGCTTTTTTAGTTAGCCTTTTCTTTGCTTATTTAATTTTCAAAATGTTCTTTGATTGTTGATTTAGGTAGATTCTAGAATAGGCTTTAAGGTTTTACAAATCATTTTGGCATAAGGTTTCATTTAGTTGCTGAAAAATAAGCTCAAAAGTGCTTAGTTGGACTGTTTGGTTAACAGATTTGACCAAAATGCTTATTTGCTGTTCTTAGCTAATGGCTTTTTAGTTTTGCTTAAATGTTGTTCAGAATTAGCTTATTAGTGTCTTGGTAGTTGTTAGTTGCCAGCTTATTTGCTTAGTATTAGCTTATTATTCCTTAAAAGTTAAAACATATTAGCTAATTGTCATTTAAGTTTAAAATGAATTCTGACATTTTTAAATGCTTATATTGTGCTTATAATTAAGTTTTAGAAAAAGTCCTAGATTTAAAAGTTGCTTATATATAAAAAGGGAAGCCACAAGGTCGAACGTGTGACCTCCCCTTTCATAAGCCAACATATTTAACAAACACACCTTAACCAAACGTGCCCTTGGGTCTTTTCTGTCATCCTACTACACCATTAGGTATTTAAGCATCAATTCCAGTTTTGGCTTATTAGGTTTGTTTGCTTATTAACTGCTTATTTGTTCATCTCTTTTCCAGTTTTTTATTTTTTTTAGATTCCACATAGTGCAAAATATTTTCCATAATTTTTCTAGAATTTTTAAAATTAGTTTAGTATTTTTAATTAATTTTCTAGATTAAAATCGTTTTTAATTCATAATAAATAAAATAAAAACCAAAAAAATATAATTCTTTTTCTAAAAATTATTTTAAGTCCATTAGGATTTATTAAAATTAAATTTGCGTTCGTAGGGTTTAAATTTGATATACTTGTTTATTTGTCGCAATTTTATAATTCCCGTTAACGTTTTTAGGATTATTCGTTAGTTACCTTATTTGATCTCGTGCTTTTACTTGTTAGTGCATTTTTATTTGTAGAAATAGGAATCCAAATCAAAACTTTGAATTATTCAATTACGCGATCACAAACTTAACCTCGATTCTCAATTCGCACCTCGTCGGGATACGACTCAGGAAGGTTTTTAATTTTACTTTGGATAAAAGTAATCTTCTAGAATCCTCACAGAATTCTTATCTTATACTGTTATTGATAATTAGGTATTTTAGGTATATATTATATATCCTATTTTGCCCGAATCAACACGTATGGAGATGTGGTCGGGACATCCAAGTGATTATGGGATGTTGAGGATTTTTGGCTGTGTCGCATATCCATACGATAAACAAGGTAAGCTCGAGCCGAGAGCGGTAAAATGCGTTCTTTTGAGGTATCCCGAGGGTGTGAAGGGGTACAGACTATATAGGCTTATGATGAATCACCTAAAATAGTCACTAGCAGGAACGTGGTCTTCAATGAAAGTGTCATGTACAAAGACACGTTGAAGGATTCTGGTGCAGGTGATAAGTTTGTTGATGAATTATAGTTTGAGGTGGAACTGCAGAGGTTAAATAATTATACGCCTGAGGAAGATCAGACAGATCAAGAAGATGGCGTTGACGAAGATGTTGGGGATCAAGAAACCAATCAGCCACCGGATCTCACAGATTATCAGTTGGTTCGGGATAGAGAGCCAAGGACAAGAATGAAACCTTTAAGGTTTTGAGATGAAAGTAATATGGCTGCTTACGCGTTTGTTGCAGCAGAGGAATAAGATACTCATGAACCATTGACATACCAAGAGGCAGTTGCTTGTGAAATAGTTCTAAGTGGAAAACTGCTATGAAAGAAGAGATGGATTCTCTTAAGAAGAAAAAGACCTGGGAATTAGTGGATCATCCAGTTGGGCAAAAGCTAGTGAGCTGCAAATGGCTGTTCAAGATAAAGGAAGGGATTGAAGGTGTTCAAAAGCCTAGGTATAAGGCAAGGTTAGTGGCTTGTGGATTCACACAGAGGGCAGTTATTGATTACAATGAAGTATTTTCTCTGGTAGTTTGACACACATCTATTCGGGTTATACTTGCATTAACTGCGTGTAAAGATTATGAGCTGGAGCAGCTTGGTGTAAAGACAGCATTTTTACATGAAAATCTTGAAGAAGTACATGAGGCAGCCACCGGGATATGAACAAGGCAACAAGGTATGTTTGTTAAAGAAATCCCTTTATGGTTTGAAGCAGTCACCTAGGCAATGGTATAAGAGGTTCGATGAGTACATGATGAGCAACCAGTTCAGCGTAGCAGTTACGACAACTACGTATATTACAGGAGTTATGCACCAGGTGAGTATATCTATCTATTGTTATATATAGACGATATGCTGATTGTTTGTAAGAGCAAGGCTGAGATTGGGTCTACAAAGTCTTTACTTAAAAAGGAGTTCGACATGAAGGAGCTCGGGGAAGCAAAGAAGATTATTGGTATGGAGATCGTGAGGGAATCGGAGTCGCAAGATTCTGAGGGTGTCACAATCCGGGTACGTTTCTAAGATTTTAAATAATTTTAGAATAGACAATGGGAAATCGGTTAAGATGTCATTGGGTGGGCACTTCAAGCTGTCGTTGAAGGACTGTCCGGTTAGGGATTGTGATGTTGAAAGGACGAGTAAGGTGCCATATGCAAATGTGGTCGGTGTAACACCCCCAAAATCACACAACGCAGCGGAATACCACTATGGGGTGCTACTTCATAGTCCATACGCACAAGTCACAGAAAACGACCTCAAAAGAGACGTTTAAAATAAATTTCACATTCGATATATTAAAATCAGAGTTTACAAAGGGTCCCATTTATAATGCAGTAGAAAACATTTTAAAAACGTTTATTGAATGATACTCAAGTTATTAAGCCTTCAAAATATACATCCGCGCCACTCAAATGCTCCCTTTGCTCCACTAGCAAAAATAATAACCTGAGAAAATACATGCTAAAACGTCAACAATAATGTTGGTGAATTCATAGGTTTAAGTAAAAGCAGTGTTGAAATAATTTAAGTAATGTTTCAGTAGAAAAAGTAGCGTCACAACAATTCAAAGTATTATTTATGAAATCCGAATAGTGATTCAATAAATCAAGAAATGTTAATGAAATCAAACAGTTTAGTGGACCACAAGATTTAAGTAATGGTAAACTATGAAACATATTCAACAGTCCAAAATAGGTATTATTGCACTAGACTCATGACATCGAAGCCGTATTCGTAATTCTTAGGGAATTGCACCCGAGTTCGTAATTATAAGGGATTTGCACCAGTATTCGTAATTATAAGGGATTTGCACCAAAGTTCGTAATTATAAGGGATTTGCACCCGTATTCGCGGCTCTTAGGAAATAGCATTCATGCAATAATTCGGGTAGCATACAGTTTAAAACACTTGTGTCCAAAGTAAAACAAGCATGTAATTTCACCCCGTAGAGTTTGCAAAACGAGTAGATAGAAATGGGATGAAATAAGTCGAGTGAATGACAGAAAACGAGTCACGAAAATATCCGAAAGCAACCTAAGTAAATATGGGTCGTATGAGTACTAAGTACTTTGAATAACTACTACCATATAGCTACATCACCATCTAATTGTGTTTATGAAATCATATTTAAATCGCGTTTGTTAAACAAATACCACGTGTTCGTACTCGTATAATCGAATAAATAATTTAATTGTCTTTGTAAAATAATATTTATAAAGTTTAAGACGTGTATAAATATTATATAAATTATTCTAAAATGTTTCACAAAAATTTATTTTAAAAACGAACCAACACTATTAATGTCAAGAAAAGTGTCTAGTTTACAAACTATACACCCGAAAATTATGAAAATTTGCAAGTTTATGTAAAATGTCGTTCCGAACAACTTTGTATTACACTTCGGCTCAATCAGACCCGAAGGTCCTCAAAAATAAGTTTCAGTAGCTGCTGAAACATTTACGGTTTTTCAGCTTTTATAAATAATGTTCGATAACTTTGAAACGTCGTATCCTACTCGTTTTAGCTCCGTTTTAAGTGAACCTTTCGAGCACGTTCTCGTAATTAAAATTTCTACTTATTTATGATGTTTTCCAAAAATAAATGTTCCTGATGAACAGTAACTTTTTATAAAAGTATTAATTATCGTAAACTTGTAATCGTCGTATTTCCCTCGTTATAAATTGATTTTTCAAGTTTCTTACCTTTTTGGATTCGTCATGAGACGTAGTATTTTTATAAATTATAAAATATATGTTTTAGATTTAGAATTTAAAACAGCCCTTTTTTGTATATTTTTATATATTTATTTATATAACTTGTTTTATAAAATTTTCAACTTAATAAAATACCACAAATCTTCCATTACCACAAGTCCTTCATAAGTCTTTATGTCATATGACTTATATATTATAGGGTCCATTAGTTCATATTTTGTCAAAGTGTCCATGGTATTAAAGTCCGAGGAGAGTTATATAGAATTCCAAAAAAAGGTTGGATACTAGGGAGCATCCACACAATCCATTAAAAAAATCAATTGTTTGTAATTAAAAGCATTGTAATTAATTTCATCAATTTTTAATATTTAATTATCTCCTAAACCGTTAATCGTTAAGTAACAAAAAATTATACCATTCACGCGAGTTTAAATTTATCTTTCTATAGATATCTACTTTGATATACTTTCGACAAAAAAAAAATTTTACGTTTTTTTCACGTCTTTTTCATCTTTTTTCCACGTTTTTTCAGATTTTTCACGTTTTTTTTACTTTTTTCACCTTTTTTTTTTCGTTTTTCACGTTTTTTCGAAAGATAAAAAAAAAAAAAATAAAAGAAAAAATTAGTTTTTTTTTTTTTTTTTTTTTGTTTTTTCCATTTTTCCGGTTGTTTTCTCGTTTTTTTTTTCGTTATTGAAATTTGCATTAAAAATCATAATATGATATAACACAAAAAATAATATCATATATGATTAACACTAAAATTAAATATCATTTATGACATAACATCTGATATCATATATGACATAAACACATTCATATATGATTTTAAACTAACATCATTATATTGATTTGTAACAGTAAATCTAATATCATATATGTTTTATCTATGCAAGGTTTCAATGAGAAAAAGTCGGAAAAATAATGTGAAAAAAACGGATTTTTTTTTTGTCGAAAGTATATCAAAGTGAGAAAACGTGAAAAAAACATGGAAAAAAGTTGAAAAAACCGTGAAAAAATGATGGAAAAGAAACCAGTGAAAAAAAAACTTGAATTTTTTTTGTCGAATGTATATCAAAGTGGATTATCGATTAGAAAGATAAGATTAATACTCACGTGATGGTATATTTTTTTTCGCTTGACGATTAACGGTTTGAGAGATATTAAGATTTGAAAAAAAAGGTTGAAAATATTTTTTTGTTTAATCTTATCCATTAGATTAAGATGAAGATGAAGGGTGGAGATTGGTCCCCTAGTATCCACAAAAAACTTTGTAATCCCAAACATGAACCTAAATCATTAAGTCCTTAACAACACTTTTAAATCATAAACTTTATTAAGTAAACTTTTAATTACTAGTTTATAAAAAAACCATATACTTTTTTTTTTTTTTTTCACTTAACCACATGGTAACAATATTATTATTTCCATTCATAAACATGATATTAACAACTATTAACTATGGAGAAAAGTTCCTTTAAACCATGATCACAAGAAAATCTATTTTAAAAGTATCATAAATGGTGATTTAACTATATAAATATTATACACATGAAATCATAAGTAGTAAAAAAATGATTAGGGTTTTAGATAACCTTAGGTAAATGAGTAAAGAATGACCAACAAAAATACACCCTTGTGATTAACTTAGCTTGAAAAACAGGGTATGAAAAACCTTAGATTTTGCAAGAAACCTTAACTTGATTAAACTTGTTAAAATGTTTAGCAAAGCCTTCCAACCTTCTTAGATAGCTTGTAAATATCCAACCTAGACTAATTGAATGCTTGTAGAAAGGAAAAATATGAATTATTCTTGTGGTAAAAGTGGGACGTGGGTATGAAGGATAAACAAGGAAAATGGTGTCCTATTTTGCTAGTAATTATGAATGTGTGAATGAACTAGTATATCCTTTCTTATTTATGCATAGGGTGGTCAAATTTACTATTAGAAAGTTTCAAAGTCCAAGTATTAGTGCCAGAGGAGGGGGGGACGTTTGCAAAAAGGGAAGGAAAACATGGAAACATGTTTGTCAAATGTTTTTTTTACTAGGTTAGTACTTGTAGTTTAGATAAAAATTTGTATGTTATTGGTCTTGATGTTGATATAGGGAAGAAAACGGAAGCAATTTTTTTTGTGTCTTAACTTTTTTATGAAAAATATACTTGAACTAAGGTTTGTGTGTAATTTTAGTATAGCTTATATTGTATTTGAGTACTTGCTTCCGGGTATTGCCTAAATGGCAAATTTAATTGCAGTAAATCGTAATGGTTTTATGTAACCAATAAAAATAAAATATAAAAGATAATAATTACTTTCGTAAAAATAAAATAATGCTTGCTTGACGAAAATTTTAATTTGTTTGGTGCCCGCTTACGTTAAATGATAGTTTTTAGTTTACGCGATTTAACTATATAATAAGAATTAAAAGTAACCCGTACCGAGACCCCCGAAGAAAATAAATAATAGAAATCTGTGATTATAAATGACGGCGTAAAATGACCTGAAAACAAGAAATGTTATAGTTGGGAGCTTAATGTACTTGATGGTGTGCACGAGGCCAGACATAGCGTATGCGGTAAGTGTAGTTAGCAGATATTTGGCGAATCCGGATAAAAATCATTAGGAAGCAGTGAAGTGGATTTTGAAATATTTGTGGGGTACTGCAAATGTGGGTTGATGTATGGAAGATTGTGGCAACCATGTGGGGATGTAACAGGTTATTGTTGATTTAGTACTAGCTAAGAATCCGGATAAAGGTAGGTCTATCACTGGTTACACATTTTTAGTACAAGGATGTGTTGTAAGCTAGAAGGCAACGCTACAACATGTGGTGGCTCTTTCAACTACAGAGGCGAGTATATGGCCCTTAGGAAGGCTGTGAAGGAAGCTATTTGGCTAAGAAGACTCTTGAAAGAGTTGGGCGTAGAGCTTAACACTGTGGCAGTTAATTGTGATAATCAGAGTGCGGATTCATTATCACAGAATCATTGTTTGTCATGAAGGACGTTGACTCAATGTGCGTTATCACTTTATCAGAGAGGTCTTGGAAGCAAAGACGGTTAAAGTTCTGAAGGTGGGTACTGAACACAATGTTGTGGATGCCTTGACGAAGGTGGTACCTGGACTCAAGTTACAACATTGCTTGGAGTTGCTAAATGTTGGTGTAGGCTAATATAAAGCCTAAGGTGAAAATTGTTGAGTTTAGTCTTTATTTTAGCATAAGTCTATAGTAGTCAAGTGTTAAGTTCGTTATTAGTCAAAATAAATGGTCGTGGGTTAACTTGTGTCTCAAGCTCAACCCATGTGTTTTAGGGTTTGTTCTCCCCTCTCATCTCTATAAAAGGAGGTGAGGGGGGAGGGATCTTGACACATCATTCTTTCAATACTAATCATTTGATTAGGGTTTATTATCTTGTGCTCTTTTTCTTTTCTGTCGATCTATATAAGTTGCTAGTGTGTGTTCTTTATTCGACATCGAAGTAATCCGTTCTAGTATCGAGGTTGTAGGCTGTTTAAATCCTACAACGGCAAATATCCATTAGGTTCCCGTAAACCACCGGAAACTCGATCCTACACGATTTTATCAGGTGGACACGTAAGATCGTACAATCTTACGTGTAAACTCGCGAGTTTGACAGCCTTGGATAAAAGTCAAATAGAAAAGAGGGGATGGTAAAGGGTTGTATTTTAGCCAAAATTGTCTGCAAAATGTGTTTGGAAATGGTAGAAAGGCAACAATGATTTTTTTTCATTTACGTTCACGGATTCCTCTTTGGATTAAGACTCATGTGAACATTTTTTGTCCATAGAGCCCTGAATGATTATCACTTCTTTTGTCATGTCACGGGTTATTCTTAAGTAAATAACATTCCGATACTCTTGCTAAACAATATTCATTAATATTTTTACCATGTTTAAAAGCAGCCTCACGTACCAAGTACAATGGTTGTATGATTCTAGCTACTTGGCTCGACATTACACTGGGTTTGCTTATTAGTTTAACTAGTCGTTTTATGTGTACTTGTTTTTATATTTTGCAAAGACTATTATCTGAGTTATGGGCACATGCGGTACAAAATCAGATGTCACACGATCGAAACCAAGGATTTGAAAATATTGGTTCGATCCAACACCATACTCAAAACGTTGGGTTTATCGGGTTCAAAAACCTTGTACAAGAAGAAAAAACCATGAACAATAAATATGAACTAAGATCCAAAATGTATAAATAAATATCTGAAAAAAGTTGTAACTAACATACTCTATTATTCTAAACTCCAATAAAATAACTATATAGTATCATAAAAAAGTACGGAGTATCTATGTTTTTAAAACATAGGTGCAAAACTACATAGGCTTATCTTATTTGTACCTCCCTAAAAAGTCATCCGTACCTCCATGTATTTTTCGGTTTTTTTCATTTTTTTTATTTTTTTTATTTTTATAATTTTATATATGTTATAAAACTGTGACACGGAAAATACGGACTGAAAATTATAAAGTTTAATAAGTCAAAAGCATGAAACTGTCAAAAAATACGGAACAGAACCTAAAATAAAACTGCGTTATACTGCAAAAAAGAGGTAAAAAAAGAATCTTTTGTACTTTCTGACGGGTCAGGTGGTACCAATAGTAGCACCCAACTACATATGACATTCTACCTGAAAAATATCTAAAAATATATAAAAAAAGGGTACCCCTATTGGTACCCCCCTCCCCCATGAATAGTGTCAATAAATTATAAAAGATTCCTTTTGTATCCTCTTTTTTACAGTGCAACGCAGTTTTTTATCAGTTTCTGTTCCGTAATTTTTGACAGTTTCATACTTTTGACCTGTTAAACTTTATATTTTTCGTTCTGTTTTTTCCGTGTCACAGTTTTATAACATATACAAAATTATAAAAAAAAAATACAAAAAAAAAACAGACTAAACTTGGGGAGGTACAAATGGTGATTTAAGGGGTACATATATTATAAGCAATAAAAAAATTCTATTTAATAATCTTGAATATTTAAACAACCCCACTCACTCACCGTGCAGTCTATTAACGGTCATTTTTTGCACAAATGGCATTGTGCATCGGCCCACTCGTCAATTGCGTCATTCGTCACTTTTCTAGGCCAACCACGGCCATTGTTAGCTTTTTCCCTTATTTTTTTTGTGTGTGAAGTATTTTTGATAGGGTTTTTATAAGACCCACATGCACTAATAACAGGTTATAGCTGAAGGGAAGGTTTTTAGTTATTATTGTGTCTATAAATATTACTACCTCCGTCCCAAAATTATTGTCCACTTTTGACTTTCTGAGTCTTTCTTTGTCAACTTTGACCTTAAATATTTTTGTTTATGTTACATAATACTTGATGAAAATTATACCAATGAAAAATACATTTAAAACTCAATCTATTCATATATTATGCATCAAATACTAAATAGCACAAACAAAAATATTTAGGGTCAAAGTTGACAAAGAAAGACTTAAAAAGTCAAAAGTGGACAATAATTTTGGGACGGAGGTAGTACATAAATACTCCGTAACAATTATTAGAGATGTCTAGTGCATCTTGCACTCGTCTTCAGAAAATAAACAAACCCACTCACTCTAATAATTAAACAACCCCACTCACTTTAATAAAAAAAATCTATAAAGTAATGTTCCAAAAAATTAAAAATCTATAAAGTAGTGGCAAAGAGCCAAAGATTTGTAGTACACATTCTACACCTTTCACTTCCTATCCTAATTTTCATATGATATTTTTTACTTTTAGTCACTATAAATACCCTTCACAGTCACTAATACTTTGCCATCAACTACATTTCAGTAGTCACTAATACTTTATTTCCAAAAATATCAATGGCAACCATGGCTACATCTTTCACAAAATCTTTCACTACAAAAACAAGCACTTTTCTAGACCAATCTTCATTCCATGGAGTTCCAGTTACGTCGCCAGTTCGCATGCAACCACTTAAATCAGCACAAAAAAATGTGTCCATTACTATGTCTGCAGCTCCTTCTTCTGAGCAATATGATCTTGGGTCATTTAAGTTTTCGCCCATCAAGGAATCTATTGTGGCTCGTGAAATGATCAGGAGGTACATGACTGATATGATTACTTATGCTGACACTGATGTCGTTATTTGTGGTGCTGGTTCTGCCGGTTTGTCTTGTGCTTATGAGCTCAGTAAGAACCCCAATGTTCAGGTACATATTATATTTACTTGTGCTAGTTAATTTTATTCACTGTACTAGTATCATGATCAAGAAACAAACTAATGTTTACTGTCATGAGTATGTTATATTTTCATACGATGTAACTATGTAAGTATGTAACATACCTTTGTATATATAAGTACTGTTTGAAGTAACTTTTTTTGTTTTTTTTGTTTTGGGATGATCTATATGTATGTCACTTAAGTAATTAAGTTAGGACTAGGAGACCCATATATTACAATAGCTTATCTGTATGAGTTTATAAGAACCTTATTACCTTATCTTTTTTTGTGAAAGTTAAAACATTACTAACTGTTCACAAAATCTTTTACAAAATCATCCCCACATAGTGAAAGATGTTAGCTATTAGGTGTGATTGATTGAAGAATTTGTTGTTTGAAAGCTTTGAAAGTTCAATCCTAATTCGTTAATCGGCCAGGTTGCCATAATTGAACAATCTGTGAGCCCAGGAGGTGGTGCATGGCTAGGAGGACAACTCTTCTCCGCCATGGTTGTCCGCAAGCCAGCACACCACTTCCTCGATGAGCTAGAGATCGAGTACGATGAGCAAGAAGACTACGTCGTGATCAAACATGCCGCCTTATTCACATCCACCATCATGAGTAAGCTCTTAGCCCGTCCCAACGTGAAGCTCTTCAACGCAGTTGCAGCTGAGGACTTAATCATCAAAGAAGGAAGAGTTGCTGGTGTGGTCACTAACTGGGCTCTTGTAACAATGAACCACGACACACAATCGTGTATGGACCCTAATGTGATGGAAGCTAAGGTTGTTGTGAGTTCATGTGGGCATGATGGTCCTATGGGCGCAACTGGAGTCAAAAGGCTTAGGAGTGTTGGTATGATTGAAAGTGTTCCTGGAATGAAGGCGCTTGATATGAACACCGCAGAAGACGCGATTGTTAGGCTTACAAGAGAGATTGTTCCTGGTATGATTGTTACCGGGATGGAAGTTGCTGAGATTGATGGATCTCCAAGAATGGTAAATTCAAATTCTTCATTTTTTTATCTTATTCGTGATTGTTTATGACGGGTCAAAACGAGTTGAGTTGGGTCTGCTCTAGCCTCAGTTCACCTGACAGTTTGGGTCAGATATGAAGAAAAAAGTGTATCAAAATGGGTCAACTTGGGGCTGTCTAACCACCAATATCTAATCTGGTGTCTACTTGATTAAATTTCTTATACAGTTTACTTTTTAACCCATTTTCAGAGTTGAAATTGGTCACATATACTTGTGTTTTTAATACTTTTGATGATATGCAGGGTCCCACTTTTGGTGCGATGATGATTTCCGGCCAAAAGGCTGCTCATTTGGCTTTGAAGGCACTAGGCCTTCCTAACGCTCTTGATGGATCATACGTTGGAAGTGGCAAGCCAGAGCTGATGTTTGCTGCGGCAGACGGTCCTGAGATTGCTGAAGCCTAAATGCTGTAAATTTTTAGTATGAGGAATAAAAGTTGTGAATCGTGGGATAGGGGTGGTCGTTGTTGCTAAATTATGTGAAGCCTTTTTGTTTTCATGTTCATATGGTTTGCTCAGGATGTTTTATGTGAACTAATGGTTCCCCCTATTTCCCCTTAATAACTTGGCTTTTGTTTTTAGTTATGTGTCGTTTTATAATTCTTGTATCGATAAATTTTGATTCATAGAAAACGTCTCTTGCACATAGAGCCCAAATGGCTAACGTGTAGCTTTCAACAAACGACTGATTTTGATTGGACGAGGATATCATATCTAACGGATGATTTGATTTGATAACGTAATGAAAGAGTTACGTACCTTTTAACAATAACACTGATGGTTTTTTTTACCGGCTTAAATTTTATTAACGAGACTAGCAAAAAGCTAGAAAGTAGAAACAATATAGAAGATTACAAAGTATTATTCCAAGCAGACTTCGATCCACTCAAACCAAACAGGACCAAAAGAAAAACCTCTATGAGTAATCCAAGTAAATGAAAGCGTTTTAACCTCTTCGAGTAAGGTATCTTTCCTAAACCCCTGAGATTACATTTAGGAAAATCCAAATATAGAGTATAATTTAGTTACGTCTCATGAAAAAAGGTTATATAATTTAAGGAATATTCTTAGAGAAAGCAAAGTATGAAAAAAAAAAAAAAAAAAGAAAGAGTAAATGAGTAATCCAAGTAAATGAGACTCGTTTACTCCTTTTTTTTTTTTGCATAATAACACCACAGATTCACATTTAGGTCAATTGGACTTTTTTTTTTTTTTAGTATAATAGGCAAAATGACTCCCTCTTTTATTGTCAGCGGGCTTGATAGACTATTGAATATGATGGAACAAAAAAAATGGGTATAATGGACACCCTCTTTTATTGTAAGCGGACTAAATGGACTCCCTCTTGTCATTTTACGTTTTCACCTTTTTTTACGTTTAGGTCCGTTTTTTTATGTTTACGTTTATTTTTTTACGTTTTCGTTCGTTTTTTACGTTTTTGTTCATTTTTTTTAAGTGTTAGGTGCTGTTTGTTTATTAAGAGGCTCTGAATCTGAATCTGATTCGCACATCTGAATCTGAATATTCGGTAGAAAAGTCTGAATCTGATTCCCATCTTAATCTGAATGTGACGCCTTGATACGTGATGAATAGTATTCATGTTTTTAAAGGCTTTCTTATGTGATTACGTTCTGCTTTCGATTATTTTTTGGTATTAACACTACAACAAATTAGGCACTTGTTCACGCTTTTTTCTTCACACTTTATAAACCGTGAACTTTAATTTCACGATGTTCACACTTATAAGTGCGCAGACGTTGTTCACACTAATAGGTGTGACGTCATAAAAAACTTCACACTTTTAATTGTGAAAACAAATGATCACACTTCAAAATGTGAACTCTTTACATCTTTTAATGTGAAAAAGTTAAATAAAAACTTCACACTTGTATATGTGAAGAAAAAAAATACTTTTATCACGCTTTAAAGTGTGAGAACTTAAAGATTGTTATTACTTCGAAAAAGAAAAAAAACCAACCTCAGTGTATATAACAAAAACTAACCAAAATTAAACCCATCAATTTGATCCATCAATTCCTCTTATGTTTCTACTATAAACTCAACCAATTCAAAATTATGATTCGACCTATAAACTCATCAATTCGATCCATAAATATCATCAATTTGACTTAAACCCTAACTTTTATCTATTCAAAATTATGATTCGATCTAAACCTACCTTACTGTGAGAGCTGAAGAAACGTGTTTGCCAATAGATTCAGTTGATTTTGTTTGTTGTTTTGCGGTTGGTGCGGTTGTTTTGTGGTTGTTTTGGCGATTAGTTTTGATCGTCGTTCACAGGTAAGTGTGATTTTGATAGTCACTCGGTTTATTTTGTTAGTTTTGGTGATTAGTTTCAGCTTTCATACGCTTATTTTGAGTTAGAAGATGAATCAGCTTTCAGATGCTTATTTATTGCTGTTATATTTGTGAGTTTAGTGAAAATGTAGATTTGTATAGGTGAATTGTCAGCTTTATACAAACGGTGGCTGAATAGTATTGATTATAGATGTTTATTCTGTTAGACACACAATGTTCGATCAAGTAGTGTTATCCCTAGCTGTTTTGTCATTCAGATTCGGTGTTCATGTTGCGAATTAGGAGATTTGTGGTACTATAGTCCGATAGATGCGAATTAGGTGTTACTTGTGGCTATTATTTGAAGTCGAGTTAGTATGGTGATGTTGCTAATACGTCATTTTTAGTGATGATGTATAGTTAGTATGATGATTTAGGTTGTGCACGTAACGTGTTTGATGTAATGTCTATTAGAGAATTATACTTGAATATTTTCTATCTTTACATTACACTCTAATTGCTCGTTCAGTTTTTTCGGATGTTGTGTAAAATTATATACTCAAATTAACGAGTACACGTAAATTATCTACTGGTCTATGAAGATACAAGTTGTTCTCGTTACAGTTATTCGGATGAGCGATGTGACACATTGCAGATATTGATTATTTTTGGTTATGAGATTGTTTATTTTGTGCATAAATAAGTAGAATGGTAGGATGTTGTTTCCGTTAGGTCACGAACTGCTATTCGGTTTGGCCTTATCTGACAAGGGGTTAGGTAATGTGAAAAAAGTTTAGGGAAGTTTTGTGTTGAAGGAGTTGAGGTTTATGCGGCGTCTCATTTGCAGAGATGGTGAGAAAGAGGAAAATCATTCGAGTTTGTGTGTGTTAGCGATGAAGGCCTGGTTAGGTTTAGGAAGATATGGTGGGACAGAGAAGGATTTGAAGGGTATGTTGGTTAAATAAAGGAATTCTGGAGAGTGTTTGGGTATTAGAAACGGGGTCGTATATATAATTGTGGGTTCTTCAGTGGTGGAGTTGTCAATGTAATGTTTTTGGGACTTTTAGGGAGATGTAACATTAGTACTCGTGCAGCGATTTGGGTTGTCCAGAGAGTTGGTGATTGTGTAAATGGAGAAGGGTCTAGGGTGAGGGTTAATTGTTTGGTGAGTTTGTGTCTAAGAGCAATATTGTTGCTCTTTTTTCTTTTTATCAAGAGCGAAAATTTATTAATCTGATTTGGTTTAGTTTGATTCAGCTTGACATTGATATTTGATAACAGCTATTTATCTGGTTATATGTATCAGCGATTTCACTTTTTCTTTGCAATTGTCAAGTATCATTGTCATTGACTGTTTTACACATTTTGTTCTTACTTACGGTATTGTGTAGAAAGAACACAGGTTCATATAGACGTCGGCTGTTACATGCTATTATTTTCTAGATAATAGAAAGTAACCGAATAGGTTTGTCGATACTTATGGTTTATGACACTTCTTGTTAGAAATATATTGCCATCACTATGTATCACTCTAGAAATTGTTATATATCTTTAAAAATATTCAGTGCCCCAAATATGCTTATGCTATATTTGATGTACTCCTTATTGATTGAAACTTGTAAGTTGTAAGTCACACATCAGAAACTTTGATGTTGTGTAGTTGTACAATGCTAAATTTAGAACAATGGCATGCGTTTTGGAGAAAGTAAAATAATTCAGATTAGTAACTCTCATACATGTTTAACTATATTTGAACTAATATTATCTTGAACCACCTTTTACATATCTGATATTTCTGAATCATATATGATTGTGTAGCTAGGCAACATGGATTTAAAGATGGAAATGAGTGTCCTGAATTAAGCAAATTGGCATCAGATTATGTGAGAAACTCAAAAGGGTTCAATGACGAATTGTATGTGTACTTTTCAAATGAAAAAGACGTTGAGTCAGTATGCGCAAATCTTGTTAAGGAGCTTGAAAGATGCATTCTTGGGTATTTCGCATTCCATTGGTGTCAAGCTTCTCTTATGATCAATCAG
This sequence comes from Tanacetum coccineum, assembly GCA_026074375.1. Lineage (NCBI taxonomy): Eukaryota > Viridiplantae > Streptophyta > Magnoliopsida > Asterales > Asteraceae > Tanacetum > Tanacetum coccineum. The sequence continues at coordinate 50,203 of BQNB010018097.1, read as the reverse complement.
GTAATGCTTCTTAAAACTTATAGGTTTATGTACTTTTGATACATTATCCAATTTTTATCTTAATCAAATTATACTATTTTGGTTTGGATTTCAAACACAAACTTTATATTATATGGTACAAAAATCAAAAGTATACATGTCGTCTTCGGCTAGAAAACAATTATTTCTATTTAGTCCCTTCTCATGCATTTAAGAATAAAATCATTGAAAACATATTTGATAGAATAGTTATTTAGATATTATTACTATCCAGAGAGTATAGGATAGTTATCAGATTTATTTTGAAGTGGAAATAGTATAAGATAATAAGGGATTTGCTAACTTCTGCCTCAGTGGAGCATTAAACTGATAGCTCTGCCCAGTGGGAGCGCTAAAAATGAGTGGGAGCACTAAACTGATGCCGATATATGCCTAAACATCGGTGTTAATATTTTGGAGATTTACATCAACATCCTTTTAAAGTTCATAATTGACAAACTGATTTGGCTAAATTTCTGCTTAAAAGTTTATGGTCTGTCAAAACACTTAATTGGGAACACATTATAATGTTGGAGCTTTGATTATGGTTTTTGAATACTAGGTTGATAAGTGTTTGGTTTTTGGATAGTTGTGCTTAGAAAGTTCTTACAGAAAGTTAGGATCTTGGTAAACCGTTTTGCAATAGTTGATGTTGGGAGCAATGGATAGGGTCCTTTACTTGGAAGTTCTATGCCTAATTGTGTTTGTTGCTCAATCATTTTAGTATATTATGATATGTGTGTTGGCGAGCTATATATGTATGGGTCAACCTGATCATTGGCATCTCTGAGATTATAACTTCTCTCCAGGTGGCAAAGAAGAATGCACATAAGAGCAAAACTTTATCGACTGATATTGAAGGGTGGGAAAAGGTATTTATTTCCCATGATCTCATTCTTAGTAAGAAATTACTTTCAACGTTTATTGATTAACATGTTCTACAATTGAAGGGGTGTTGCAAGCAGTGGGATGGGTAAGTATCCTTTTGTTTTACACTTTTACTGGCACATATGCCCAAAGTAATGTGATCCGTATGTCAATCTGTCATTTTATTGGTAGGCTAAAGTCGCTTTTTGTTTGCTTCAGTGTTGGTGTGCCATAGAGGTTTACAGTGTATACACCAAGATACACCAAGCCGTACCCTGCTATTTTGGTCAAATGTGCCGATTTTCTCGTATTATCAGGTATGATTAGAGGTGGTAAGATGGATTGGTATAGGGTGTTAGAATTTTGATAATTTAAGAAACTAAACTAGCGTTGGAAAAGCTTTTAAAAGATCTCCGTTGAGGTAAGGTATCTTGTAGCCTCAGTGTAATGAGGTTATGATCTGATCTGAATTTGTGTTGATTACAAAATAACCTGAAAGTCTGTGCATCGCCAGGTAACATTTATTAGAATCTCATATTCTTCTGCTTTCATCTTTCTCGTCATAATGAAATCCTGATCTAACATTGGCTAGTTTTTAAGTTCCTCGGATCTCAACTTCTTATATTAGTCATTAATTCTTGACGTAATAACGGTAAGCTTCCATGTTTACTTGTGTACTTGAATAAAGTTGCATTATATCACTATTATTTGGGAATCTGAATTTTTTTTATTGAATTCAGATGGTTGAGATTGTAAAGTAAGGGCAGTGAGAAGCCAAGCTCTGATGTCAGTAACCTTTGGTCATAAATGTCTGGTGTTTTTATTTTGTATGTTTCATGTCGATATGCAGATTCGTGACATTGTATGGATATTATTAGCGACGTGTTGTATTGATTAATCAAGGGAATATGGGAGTTTATTTTAAGTTTTACTAATTATAATATTTCAAGTTTATATTTTTTGTCATGTCGAGTTTGGTATGCTATCAGTAATATAATTTGTGACGAAGCTACAGTGACGACCTTAACTTTCGTCACTAGACAGCTTTATGACGACTGTTGAATTATAGTGACAAAAACCTTGTCACTACAGGCAACTTGACAGCTGTAACGACAAATTATTAAAATCAATTTTTGTTGCGGTGGAAGGATTTTTTCAAAATCCTCACACTTTAAAGTGTGAAGATAACAAAGGCTTACACTTAATATTGGGTAGGAATTGTTTAAATCATCACACTTTTAAGTGTGAAGATTTTATGAAGAATTGTTTCAAAATCTTCACACTTGAAAGTGTGAAATTTTCTCTAAATCTTCACATCCTAGTGTGTGAAACTATTTGCTACACCCATATTGTTCACACACAAGGTAAGTGTGAACTTTTAGATTCTACACACTTTAATGTGTGAACATATGCTTTAAAAAGTGTGAATATTCAACTATTTTGTTGTAGTGACATCGTGTTCGGTTGTTTTATTCGTGAAGGAAGGACTAGCATCCAAGTGTATCTCGGTGACGTGTAGTGTATGCACACCATAGAGGTTATCTACTATGGTAAGTTTTCGTTTGCGTGGTATTCAATTTATACACACGCGTATATTCAAGACGGTGTTCGTTTATTGCTAAAAGGTACACACCTCTTGAACTCTTTGTTGATTACTTATTTTATACGTATATATATGTTTTCTGCTGCGTACTCGTGATTTGAATTAATCAATAGTTGTAAAACCCCCACAGTGGTATCAAAGCCAGGTTATAAAATTCTAATTACAAAGAGTAAAATTGAACATTAGGTTTCTTGGTTAATTTTAAGCCCTTTGGGCGTTTTTTAATAAAGATTGGATCATGAATTGATAATAACATTAATTAGTTGAAACCCTAGGTTGCATGAAATTTTAAAGTGTTAAAATTCGACTTTTAATTGGTATTTGGTCCGTTTTGCTTATAATTAAATTGTTAATTTGATATCCATAATGAACACATGCAAGTTTATCATGGATTGATATGTGATATGAAATCCATGTTAATTGTTAATTGAATGATCATGCAATTTGATGATTGTAGACATAAAAGCTAAGTATTTTAGTTTTTCGGATTGTATGACACACTGTTACTAAAATATTCATCGAATGTCGAAAAAATTTGAAATTTTTATGGTAGATCCACGACTCAGTAAGCTACAACTTTGTAGTTTACTGCAAAAGTTGGGGAAGAACCTAGCTATGTCCTGGCGGGGCCTAAAGTCGACTGAAATTTTTTATCAGCTTTATGTATTATGTGGTACTATTTATATAAGGCTTACGCAATCGATTATATCGATGGATGTGGCCCTATTAATTGAAAAAGGAAGCCTTATGTGAATATGTACATAGGTTAATTATTTGATAATTAGAATCATCATTAGTGTTTGCATGAGTTAATTGTTAATTGCTTAAATAATTGTTATGTGTATTAGTTGTTGTTTATATAGTTTTGTTTTAAGTATTGACTTGTGAGAAAACAAAAGGGTTTTTGAAAATAAAATTATAAACATGACTAATAACTATGAAATAAGATTTATTATAGACTATTAATTGCGAAGTCTTATGTGTCAATTGGGTGTGGTTATCTATAATGTTAGGGCCCCTACCTTAACTTCCCACGACGAGACTTGCAATTTAATAAGTTTATAATGCGTTTTCTAAGTTAAGGATTTAAAATGTTATCAATGACGAAATTTGCAAAGTACTATTTAGTTGCAAGGCATATCACTAAGGGTTTAAGGTTTATATACTCTATAAATCCTTGATATCTTGCAATTACTTAAAAAGCGCGAATGGTCTAGGGTTTGAATGGTTTTTAATCATTCTTTAATCTTTTCTCGCGATAAAATATGAATTATTTAGATTAGAAAGCACGTTGAATCGTCAATTTTCAAAGGTAACACTATTTATACATTAGATGTATAGAAAATAAGTGATACCGTAATAAATAACTTAATTGAGTAAAAAAAATTATTAAAATTTATGATACGAAGATGTATGCATGCTTCTTCGTACATATTTGACACGTCAAATATAAATAACCTTTTTAAACTAAGTTGTTGCCATCCAATTTGTAAAAACACTTGCATTTGCCTTTTACATTACGTGAGACGTAGTTAGATTGCAAACCCAAGATGATTATACACTCTTCGTGAGACGTTGGTGTCACATAATCACAGTTCTTGATTGGACGACTTAATCGAGGTAAGCGGGTGAGACCTTATGCTCGAGGCATAAATGGGATAAAACATGCTTACTAGTATATTAATGTAATAAAGTAAGTCCCATATTGTTCTAGGAATTGCACCGATGACAATTATTGATCGTCGATTACCTTTTGAATACACCATTGCTAGCAGATCAACTGATGTGATGGTGGTATGTCAAGTTGGATCCTAGGCCTTAGAAAATTAATTGTTTATATATATTTAAACATGTGTAGTTAACTTTCTTCTAGGGGTATCATAGAAAATACAAATTCTTGAACTAAATATATTTTGTAGATGGTACTGCATGTCTTAAACATAACCCATTCGGCTTTCAAGTCGATGTTTGAAAGAGAAAAACTTTCTGGTTCAAATTTTATTGATTGGTTTCATTCACTTAAGTTGGTCTTGAGAGTTGAAAAGTGATTGTTTGTCATTGAATAGCCTATTTCCCCTGCTCCTGTTGGTGATTCCGCAACCGATGTGCTGGCGGAATGAAATGCAGTATATGATGCTCATAATGAGGTTGCTTGTCTTATGCTCGAAAGTATGACTCTTGAACTTTATAGACAGTTTGAAACCTATTCACCTTATGAAATGCTTCAGGAGCTTAAATCCATGTTTGAGAAACAAGCTAGAGTGGAGCGGTTTGACCTAATCCAAACATTCCATGCTTGCAAATAAGAAGAGGGAAAACTAGTTTGCCCATATGTCATTAAGATGAAGAACTATGTGAAATTGGAACGTCTTGGTTATGTGCTCCCACAAGATCTTAGTGTTGGTTTAATCTTGAATGGCCTCACTAGTGATTTTGCTGAATTTGTAAGAAACTACAATATGCATAACATGGGGAAGAATTTTTTAACTACATGCTCTGTTTATTGAGTATGAGAAAGGTTTACCTAAAAGGATGCTACACCACAAGTAATGGCAATTCAAGGTGGTAGAATCCAAAAAGCCAAAAGAGATTCATTAATGTAAAGGAATGTAAAGGTAAAAGCAAGGGGAAAGGATAAAAGTTATATCCCTAGGCCTAAAAACCCTAAACCTTCTACTAAAGAGCACCCGACTAAGGATGGCGCCTGCCACCACTACAAGAGGTGGGGCATTGTAAGAGGAATTGTCCTGCTTACCTTGCTGAGTTGATAAAGAAGAAGAAGCAAGTTGGCACTGCCAGTTCTTCAGGTATCTTCATAATAGAATTATTTTCTTTTCCTAATAAATCCTGGGTGTATGACACTGGTTGTGGTACTCACATTTGTAACACAAAATAGGGTCTTAGAGGAGTAAGAAAGCTAAAACAAGGAGCTCTCTATTTATCAAATTGATATGCTTAATCTTGTGCCAAATATTGATTCTATTATAATGTTAGTAATAAAAGAGCCAAGCACAACTTGGACTCTACTTTTTTGTGGCACTGTTGTCTGCTTCATTAAGCAAAGAACCCGTATTGAAAAGTCGCACCAAACATGGTGGAGCTTTTAAAAATCAACTGATGACGACTCTTTTGATAAATGTGTATCGTGTTTATGGGTAAGATGATGAGGAAACATTTCCACTTCGTACCAAAAGGGCGACTGATATTCTTGGAATATAAACTACTGATGTATGTGGTTACTTAGCATGTGTTAAGGAAGGTGCTAGCTACTTATTCCCTTTATGGATTGATTATTGTGGTCTGGCTATATTTATTTAACTAAAAACACTAAAACATGAAGTTTTTGAAATGTTCAAGGTGTTTAAGAATGAAGTGGAAAATCAACTCGGGAAGGATATTAATAGCACATCAATCGATCGAGGATTGGCAAATTATTATTTTTTGGTCAAGAGTTTAAAGATTATCTAAAAGCTTGTGGAATTCTCCAACAGCTTAATCCTCCATATACACCACAATATAATAGGATGTTTGAAAGGAGGAATTGTACTTTATTAGACATGGTACGATCAATGAAGAATCTTACAACTTCTCCATTATCCTAGGCAACTTGACAGCTTTAGCGACAAATTATTAAAAGCAATTTTTGTTGCGGTGGAAGGATTTTTTCAAATTCCTCACACTTTAAAGTGTGAAGAATAAAAAGCTTACACTTAAAAGTGCGAAGAATTGGTTTAAAATCTTCACACTTTTAAGTGTGAAGATTTTGTGAAGAATTGTTTCAAAATCTTCACACTTGAAAGTGTGAAATTTTCTCTAAATCTTCACATCCTAGTGTGTGAAACTATTTGCTACACCCATATTGTTCACACACAAGGTAAGTGTGAACTTTTAGATTCTACACACTTTAATGTGTGAACATATGTTTTAAAAAGTGTGAATATTCAACTATTTTGTTGTAGTGTTGGTATTATGGAGTTTATGGGTTGAATTAAGCATTTGGAGGGGGTTTTTAGTATAGTACTCTTATCGTCTTCGATCTTAATCCAATTACGGTGCTTTCTAAATCTTTTTTGATTCACTCCTTATTTTCGTTGATTGCCATGCTTAATTTAATTAATTATGCCATGTTTTTTAATTAATTATGCCATGTTTTTAGCTTTATTTAGCATGTTTGAGTAGACTTAATTTATATACTTGTTTGGGATTGGTTGATTCGATTTGGTAGTTAAGTGACGATTTGGAGTAGATGATAATAAGAATTGAGATTTTTGATTAGAAGATATTTAAATATTAATATGTTAAAAAGTGTTTTAAGATAAAATTTGTTTTAACTAAACATTAAAAGTGGAACCACCTACATTTTTGGAAATTTATTCACTATTTAAGTCAAAAGCTTTATTAGTGATAAAACAACTTAAACGAATTTTATAAAACAACTTTTTAAAACCTCTTTGTGGGTATTTACATCTTTTTCAAAATTTACCGGGTAAACGGAACCGGTGACTAGTAAATGTTGACTTTCGAGTAAAGTACTCCACGGATCAAATTCTTAGCTCAAATCGCCACGAAAATTACTACTTGTGGAAAACTAGAAGGGGGGTTGAATAGTTTACCGCTTTTTATTTTAAGGTTTATGTTTGTTTGTAAAAACTTATATTCGACTTTATGTGATTCAATGTTTGCACAACATGAACACTATAAATAAGTAAGAATAAATAATGTAAGACAAGAGATAAGAGTAAGAACAATCAAACCACAACACGAGGATTTATAGTGGTTTGGTTACGAAGCACCTCTTCGCCCTACTCCACTCCTCGAGCACCTAACTCGAGAGTTTTCTTCACTATGTCAACAAACTCCCTTATGGCGGAGAAAACCGTACACAACGTTGCTTACACCAATTTACGACACAAAGCTAAATGTCGAGTTCTAATCTTAGCTAGAACCAATCTATCACAACACGACTTCACTACTTGTTCACGACTTCACAACTTCACGACTTCTTCACAACTTCAAGACTTCTTCACAACTTCAAGACTTCACTTCACCACACTACTTATATCACAACTATCTAACACTACTTGGTAAGATCACCACGATCTAACTATACTTACAAAGATCGCCAAGATCTAGCTACTACACACAAATACAAGATATACAATTGATTTACAAATATGTGATATGAATGCAACAAGGTTGCAATACACACTAAGGTGTAATACTTCTTCACTTGATGATGGAAGTATTTTTCTCTTGCACTTGAGGAATTAAGCTTGGATCACTTAGAAACAAAGCTTGATGATTAAATGATCAAAGAATTTTAGAGAGGATATGTGGGCTGTTTTTAACAGAAAGAATGAGTGCAAAAGATGAGAAAATAGTGGGGAATAGTCCAGTATTTATAGGCAAGACTAGAGGAGCGTCTACCTATGGGCGGTCCCCTTAAATAGGTGGGTGGTCCCCTTAAAGATAAGGAGGCCGCCTGTGTATTTAAGGGGACCGCCCTAGACTGGACGCTCCCCAGTTTGTCCTTTTGTGTAGGAGGGATTTTCTGGTACTTTCTAGCCATTTTAGGTCCGAAAATTTGAATTTCAAAATGTTTATTTTGAATAAAACATTTTTTTTAATTGTAGAAAATATTTTGTAATGTTTATAAAAATGTTTACAACATTTTATAAAAGTGTGAGGTTGAATAAAATTTTCTTTGATCATAAAATGCATTAAGCATTTATTTATTCATACCTTTAAGTGATATAATTTTCGAAATAAAAATTTACTACTAATTACTTGTTTACGTTTAATTTTACATTGAACGTTTTTATATTTTGTGATTATCAAAACGTAAAGATGTGAAAAATATTAATAATGTTTTTAGGCATTATTTCTATCAACACTACTAATAATCAACCATATCCAAACAAGTATATTCTTTCTCATATATATTTGTCGTTAATCATTTTAGGTTGTTTTGCCTTATTTTTTTCTTAAGTTGTTATTCTAGTTTATTAATTAAAAACCAAAAACAAGAGATAACTAAGCATCAAACTAAACACTTAAAACGCGTTTCTCAAATTCATCATCTCTTAAAATGACATCCGGAGGATTAATAGTTATCACAATACTTAGTATTTTGATTCGTATCCGCATCTTTCCATCCCCTTTTATAAATATTGGTATCCACATCTTATCACAATACTTATATCTGCTTTCTCTGGAACCTTGAATGAAAACCTTGAATCTTGAGGCCTATATTTGATGATTATTGATGTTGTTATGTTTTGTTTTTTTTCAGGTTCACCATTACATGCCCAAGCATTATCTTTGTAATATTATAAGGTTTTGTGGGAAGCTTGAGATGTTATACCCTAACTAAAAGCTACTGATCATTGGGTATATATTGTACTATTGCAAGTGTTTTTATTTTTTCCAGGTTCATTCGTACTGTTAGAGGAATGCTAATTAATGATACATAAGTTGTGTTAACCTACTTTTCTTCTCACATATGATTTGTAAATTTTACATGAATAATATGAATTTGAAGAACACTGAATACATACAATCCATCTTGATGACCCTTTATCTGTTCTTGAAGCTTGGAGAAGATATGAAAAAACCTTTCAAACCCACGTATCCACTAACCACAGACCCATGGCACGACAGCAACACATGTTGTCGTGTCACTTTGAAACTCTATTTCAATAAAATGCCTGATAATGTAAAGTGAAAGATGCGCCTAATAAAGTTGCTTTGAATTTCTAGAAATCCATTGGACCACCAGTTGATGATAATAGTTCAAAGCATGATAACAGTTCAAAGAAAACAACTGGACCAAGTTAATGTTTGAATGCAAAAACTCACGTAGTTGTTCTGAGCAACGAGAACAGTGCAAAGATCAGTTAACAAGAGCTTGTTGTTAAACAAAGGGTTGCTAATGTTATTGATGTTGTACCAACAAAGAAGCCTATGATCGCTGTCAACTGCAAGGCTGAGGAGAAGACCTTTGCCACTGAGGAAATCTCTTTTATGGTCCTTGATGAAGACATGATTCAAGAGCTAGCAGAGGAATATATGGATCACCTAGAGCATGACAAGAGTAAAGGTACTCCTAGTAGGAGTAAGAGCACTACTAAACCAATCTGAGGTTACTTGTATTTGAGAGTAACTATACTTTTGAGTAATTCTACTATTGCTAGAGTAACTCTACTATGTCGCCTAAAGCCTACTAGGTTACTAGTTTTTTTGGAGTAATTCTACTATTGCTGAAGTAAATCCTACTATTTATGTCGCGATATTTAGTTTCCTTATTTTATTTATTCTAGAATATTTTGGTTGACTTTTTCCCCAAGTTTAGTTCTCCTATATATAGGGCTTGGGTTTATTGTGTAGTCATTCAATAATCAATAAAATTAATGTCTTTTAGTCTTTAATCCTTTTGTGATTCGACTTAAACCCTGGTTGGGTTTTATAGTACGTTTTCGTTTTGCGTCAGTTGGTATCTAGAACTTGTTAGTATCATGGATGGTGACTGATTTAGAAGATCCAAAAACCCATACTGTTGGTGGGGTATGGTCTAGAGAGTACATGGATCATGGTTTTACCAAATCCATGTCAGAACTTGACAGGTGTTACACCATAATACAAGAACTACGTTTCGTGATCGTAGGTGGGGCACTAATCCACAAGAATCACGAGGGTAGCAAACACGAAGGTCGAAAAATTCGTCCAACCATGGCGATTTTGAGGCCTATTGAGGCAAGCAACCAATCCCCGTTCAACAATGGGAGAATTAAAGAACGGGAAGAGGAAAAGAATGAGGATCGAGTACTACAACCATGATTTTTCGTTTAAAAATTCTAATCAACAATTTGGTATGTTCTTTAATTATTGACTGTTGTAGCATAAATAATTTGGTTTCAAAAAAATTGATAGATTTCCTAAAGTTACCAATGGAGATTTGTCCAATTGAAGGTTACCAAGATTGTAGGGTTCTTGTGACCATAGAAAAGTTTTATAAAGTAGAAGTATTTTTGTATTGTGGATGATATTGATGAGTGGCATATACTATTCGGAAGACCTTGGCGATGTGAGGTTAATGGCAAGTATGATGTTAAATGAAATCTCTACCTTTTCTCATGGGAAGGAAGGAGAATTGCTATGGTTCCACCTAAACTAACACCATAATTACCAAAGCCTGAGGTTAAAGTTGAAGAAAAGATTGTAAAGGCCGAGGTTGTTGAGGACCATAGTGAGAAAATCCAAGACCTTCAAAGTTATAAACAACATGATGACAACATTTCAACTTTATCGTTTGGAACAACGAATAAAGTTGGTACTTTGAAGACTTGTGAAGAAATTATAGGTTTTAATGATGATGAAGATGCGAAAGGTTTTGATTGTGAGCTAAAAGTGGATTTCGAATGCGTTCATGATTTAAACGTTCATGATTTAGATTATGGGTTAATTTTAAGGATGATTATCAAAAATCACATTAACTTTTCAATGGTAAACAAATAAGCTATTTTAATTATAACTGAAAACTTGTGGGTCACTGATAAGGAGCACACAACCTGATGTTTTGGGTCATGGGTTGATCGTTAGGAGTATGGTAGACGTGTTGAAAAATATGAAGGTTTTCGAGTGGATGTGAAACGCAAATCTATTGAAGATAAGATTCGTCGTGAGAAGGTGTTTGATGTGGATGAACCCCTTGATATTGAGAACCACGAGGGCAGGTTCTTTCTAAGTGAGGGGGATTCATGTTGACGAAACCAAGATCAATGCGGTTCGGGATTGGTCTTCACCTAAGACATTACCCGAGGTTAAAATAATAATGTGGCAGGTGTGTTTCAAGAAGAAGATGAGTTTGAGTATGCCGAGCCTTTGGATGGAGAGGCCGAACAAGTTACATATGTCATTTAACGAACTTTGTGTTCGCCTAAGATTGGGGGATCAAGAAGGTTTCGGCAATTAAGGTAACCGAGAATTGTAAGGTTTCTTTTGCTACTTGGAAGCATTACAATGAGTTAGTTACTTGTGATGTTGTTAATATGGAGGCATGTCATGTATTGTTAGGAAGACCATGGAAACATGATATGGATGCTACACACCAAGGTAAATCAAATATGTATTTGTTTAAATAAAACGGAAAAACTATTGCTATGTTATCTTTAGTTGTCGTTTCTCCTAAGACAAAATTAAAGAACAAGACTTAGGTAACTTTGGTGGCTTCACTAAAGGAGTTTCAAGCTGAAAGGAAGGATACGGGAGTTTCTTATGCTTTAGTTGTGAAAGGCATTGAAGATGCCATGGAAAATGCAATATCAGCGCTAATTAAACCCTTACTAGCTGAATTTGGCAAGATTGTGACGAATGATACACCAGACGCTTTGCTACCATTGAGGAATATTCAACACTAAATTGATTTTAGTAGAAAGACCACTTCATTAATGTCCATTAGTAATGATGTTCTGGGTTTCGATTCAATCAAGGAGTTGTACGCAAATGATGAGGATTTTAGTAACATTTGGATAGAGCTCGAAACCAAGCAACATCGGGGTGAGTCTATTTTACATGTCGGTTATTTATTCAAAGGTAATCATTTGTGTATTCCTAAGACTTCGTTTAGGAGTCAATTGATTAAGGAGATACATGGAGGATTGAGTGCTCATATAGGTCGAGATAAGACCACTGCTAGTATTAACACGGCGGAATTAAACCCTTACTAGCTGAAATTTGGCAAAGATCAAGTTGTGACAAATGAAGATACACCAGAATGCTTTGCACACCATTGTGGAATATTACAACACCAATTTGATTTGAGTAGAAAGGACCACTTTTATTGGTGTCCATTTGTAACGAGGTTTTTGGGGTGGTTTTTCAATTCAGATCAAGGAGGTTTGTACTGTACGCAAGTGATGAAGATTTTCGTAACAATTGGATGGAGCTCGAAACCAAGCAACATCGGGGTGAGTTGAGTTTGAGTTGCTTTATACTTGATGGATATTTGTTTAAAGGTAATCGTTTGTGTATTTCTAAGACTTCCCTTAAGAGTCAACTGGTTAAGGAGATACATGCGAAAGGATTGAGTGCTCTAGGCCGAGATAAGACCATTGCGAGTGTAGAAAGTCGATTTTCTTGGCCTCAATTAACAAAGGGTTTTGGTAGCTATGTGAAGAGGATGTGTCGATTTGTGTCAATGAAGGGAAGGGTTTAAAGCATATTACGGTCTTTATGTGCTATTGCCCGTACCTAAGAGTCCTTAGGTCAATGTTTTGATGGATTTTGTGCTTGGGCTTCCTTGCACTCAACGGGGAGTCGATTCTGTGTTTGTTGTTGTTGATAGGTTTTCCAAAATGGCGCATTTCATTCCATGTATGAAGACTTCGAATGCGGCACATATTGCGAGGTTTTTCTTTCAAGAGGTGGTTCGTTTACATGGAGTTCCAAAGTTCATTACTTCGGATCGGGATAGTAAGTTTCTTGCTCATTTTTTGTTGGCACTTTGGAGACGATTGGGTACATCTTTGAATTTTAGTAGTACCGCTCATCCTCAAACGGATGGCCAAACTGAAGTAGTTAATCGCACATTGGGAAATATGATACCGTTGCTTAATAACCCAAAAACCATTGTGTGGGGGGGAAAAGCCTAAAACGTTTGGGGATGTGGTCGTTGGCACAGCCTGTAAATTTGCTTATAATAGTGTGGTTCATAGTTCCATGGGATTTTCACCATTTGAGGTTGTGTACAAGACTTCTCCAAGGCACATGGTCAATTTAGTTGATTTATCGGGCAAGAAGGATGTCCAAGCAAATAGGATGGTGGAAGAACTTTAAGCTACTCATGAGGTTGTACGAGTCAACATTACCGAAGTAAATGCTAAGTATAAAATTACAGTGGATAAGCATCGTCGAAAGAAGTTGTTCCAAGTAGGAGATGAGGTAATGGTGTTTCTTCGCAAAGAACGTTTTCCGGTTGGGACTAATAGCAAGCTACAACCAAAGAAATATGGTATGTACAAAATACTTCGAGAGATTAATGATAATGCTTATGTGATGGACATGCCAACTACTATGAGTATATCAAAGACTTTCAATGTGTTAAATATTTATGAGTTTCACTCCGAGGATGTGAATGAGGACAAGCACTCGTGAATGAGTTCTTCTAAAAAGAGGGGGAATGATGAGGACATGATTCAAGAGCTAGCAAAGGAATATATGGGTCACCTAGTGTGTAGCAAGAGTAAAGGTAATCCTAGTAGATTAGAGCACTACTAAACCAAAACTGAGTTATCTTTGTATTTGAGAAGTAGCCCCACTTACTTTGGAGTAATTCTACTATTACTGGAGTAACTTTACTATGTCGCCTAAAGCCTACTGTGGTTACTGGTTTTTTTGGAGTAATTCTACTATTGCTGACGTAATCCTACTATTTGTGTCGTGATATTTAGTTTCCTTATTTTGTTTATTCTAGAATATTTTAGTTGACTTTTTCCCCAAGTTTAGTTCTCCTATAAATATAGGGCTTGGGTGTATTGTGTAGTCATTCAATAATCAATAAAATTCATGACTTTTTGTCACACCCCGACAATGGCGGAAACTCGCGAATGCAACATAATGATCAATCATAACACAAGATACAATATAGAAAAAAACTACAATGCATAAACTTCAAGTGTTACGAAGACCATCCACCTCGAACAATCTCGAGTGATGTCCCAAATCAAAACTAAATCCAAAATCTCTTACAAATTCCAAATGCCCACACAGGGTCCAAATCTAAACTTAAGCCAAAACTTCCAAATACTAAAAGCTAAACAAATAAACAAGCAAGGCTTCACATGAAAAAAAATCCACACGAGATACTCCTAAGCCTGCTATCACATATCACCAACTTATTCCTCTTTCACTTCACCTAAAAATGATACTCGAAAGCGTCAACAATAATGTTGGTGAGCTCGTAGGTTTGACCTTAAACCCAAAAGCTGTGCCAATATTTCAAAATAATGGACAATAGTGCAATATAACAGTGAATATATATATATGCAAACAACCCATGACATAGCATCCCCGCTAGTCACGTAACACAATCTAGCAATCCCGCTAATCAATCACCATATGTCACTTATGCACCTAAAGGGCCTACCAGCTGGAGCACTAAATTAGGGCAAGACCTCACACATACCAGGGTAGGCGTACCTATCTGCTCTAATAACTACACACATACTGGGTAGGCATACCCCTCCGATCCAAACAATCTTACAAATACTGGGATAGGCGTACCCCTCTGATCCAAACAATCAGGCAACACATAATATTCACATAGCAGTCATAAGCACATATCTTGTCCCCAAAACAAGACCACATTTCGCATAGTTCAATTCAAAACATTTCAAAACACATTTGAGTATCATTTTCTCCCAACAGAAAAGACAGTAAAAATGGGGCTACGATAACTCACCTCAAGCAAGTCTTTAGCAACCAAATCTCAATCACACAAGCAAATGCAATGACGTCCGCACACGACCTAGTCCAGTTAATGTCCCATTTTAATCATTCATTTTCCAAAACAGTCTTTACTTCTGATGCATAGAGTTTAGACGTGTTGTATAATTACCCGCAACAATTTAGTGGTGTGATGGTTGATGACATATCCCAACAATCATATCAATCTCATTGCTCAATAATACATACTTATACTATTTAAAGAAAATAGATAAGCAATATACGTAAATATTTATAATATATAATTATAAATATATCTCGATAAGTTGTTGGGAATTATTGATTTGATGAGACAAAATAAATAAAAGAATGAAACATAAGGACTAAATCTAGCATTATGGAATTCTACAAGTTGGTGGAGGATATTCTACAAAAGATAAAAGATTCCAAAAGATATGATTCTTGAAGATAAAGATGAAGTTTATTAAAGAATTAAAAGATTTAGTTTCCTTATACAATTATGTTTTCCTTTGTAAATCTAGATGGACTCTACTATATAAAGAGATCACTAGATATAGTTTTCTATGTGTCAAAGATGTAAACACCATAAAAGTATGCGTGTGTCTAGGCGTCAAGTCCTCTAAGTGGACGCCTAGGGTTTGTGTGTTTTAGCCTCAAGGATCTTTGATTCCTTGTTATAGCTTAGATAACACGTTCTACGGTTGATCACGTAAAATTGGGGCTTGTAGTAGTCATTGTATAAAGATGATGATGAAACCTTGTTAGGCAATAATAAAGAATGTTCTTAATGTTTATTCCGCTATGCATTCTATTGTTCTTTGTTATTGTTCATCTTAGATTAAAGCTCTAAACAAACTAAGCTTAAACGATCATATGGTTTCCATAATTGGTAACAGAGCCTCGTGGCTCTTGATCTAGGATTTACAAGGTTTCGTAGAAAAATTATAGTTGGTGCCGTTCATGTTTTTGCTGTTGGTAATAAGAATGAACCAGAAATAGTTGAAGTTGGTGATGATAATATTGAAAGTTACCACAACAGTTTGGTAAGTATATGTATAAACAATTCCTTTAATAAACTGCACAAGTCACTGCTATCTTATTATTTATTCCATTCAGTCGATTAAGGTGTTTTTGATTCACCCTAAAAGTTGATGTTTGATTTTTGGTAACCTCTATGGAGGTTTTGCATGTGTGATTCGATTCCCACGGGATTAGAGCAGGTTAAGGGATTGGTTTCTCAGGCCATAACATCAATTAATTAACAGTTTATATATATGTTTTGTATGTGGTTTCTGGTTTCGGATATGAACTGCAAAACAGGACAATCATAACCGAGTTAACTCAGCTGAGCCAACTCAGTGAGTTAAACTGGTATTAACCGAGTCTAACAAAAAGAAAAGATTCAGAAGAGGAAGAACAATCAATATCCATCAACCACAACTATCCTATCCCATTGACTCACTTCAATAAACAACAAATCCAAATTCATATATGCCCTAACTCCATCTCCACAAACATAAATAAGACTTGAAACTCAAACAGAAAATCAAATCCAAACATCTCAGATTATATTATGCTCAAATCTCCCAAATAAATGTCAAGATCTCAAAGATCTTTAAAAGTCAAGCAAATACATTCATCATCGACCTTGACTCAAAACAATAAACTTCAAAGAACCTCACATCAACCATAAACAAATCCATATACCATCTCCTTCACATCACCACAACTGCCAACAAGACTCAAAATCGAAAAAGAAAACAAATCAAGATCTCAGTTTTAAACCGTTCGTGCTTTTCAAAATTATTTGAACTTTATAAGCTCAAAGACACGAAAAGTATCTTCATCATTGATCTTGACACACACAACAACTCAAACCAAAACCTACCCGAGATCATTATGAGATCTTGAAGCTGTAAACATCAAAGACAAAGGGTCCGTGTGCTTATTTTGGCTCATATATGCTCTTGTCGGGGGTTAATTGTCCATGAAAAAGGTTTTGTATGTCTTGAGCTGCTCAAAGATTAGAGAGTCTAAGAAGTGGTATGAGAATTGAAACGAGTATGTAGTTTTGTGGTTATAGGTGTTGATGAGATAAAAGGAAGCTTTCTGGTTGATTGTCGGTTTTGATTATGTGTGTTTGTAAGGAAAACACTGAAAAAGGTGTATGGAAAGATAAAGTGTTTGGTGGCTGCATATGAATGTGTTTAGGGTTTGATAAAGAGATTGTGACCTAACTGCTTTATATGTGTGACGGTACCAAAATTGTGTTACTAGAATTGTATGTGGACATACCGAATATGGACTGGATAATGCACAAATGATGATGGGCTGAGTATTAACCAGAAAAATGATTGGGCCTTGGGTGGAAAGTGACTTTGTTTGGGCTCAATCTATACAAAATTCTATATGATTTTCGAGATGGACATTTACAAGTGGACTGGATAGTAATATAGCTTTGTTAATATTTCCGAAATGATAATACCATAAGGAAAATTAATACTGCTCGTTTATTTTTAATGTTGCTAAAAGTAGTATATACTTTCTGGTGCTAGGGTGATTTAAGCAGTTATATGTTTATACTGCTAGTTTGGTCTGATATCGGGTGACAAAGCATGTTTTTGGTTCTCGGCTAAGTTATGTTTTTGGAAAACACACACATGAAGTTTTTGGTATTGGTTTCAATGTTCTTAAAAGTTTCAAAGGCACATATTTGGATTTATTGGATTAATTGGTTACGAATATGATTAATTATCTCCTATTTGACGATGAAGTGGAATTATTTGGGTTTGTGTTCTTATCATATCTCAAATGGCTTACAAAATTTGGAGATAACTTGTTCGTGCTTAGAAACGATGTGACGAAGACTTGATGAATCTAGCAAAGGTGTGTGATTTACAAACTTATGGTGCTCAAAGCTCACATTTGCTATCATTTTGGTTATGTGTCTCATAGAAGATGAGGATTTTGTCAAGAGATTATGATCTACTTATACTTTGGTCTTGGTATGAGTTTGACGTCATGTGGATAGTACAAGATATAAGACGCAAGTTTGGGTTGTTCTACTTCAGCATCAAGTTCGTTATACTTAGTTTTCTCATCAGTAATCATTACATAGAGCCTACAGAATTTGAAGATTCAAGAGATGGTAAACATATTGGTTTCAGGGGAAGCTTATTGTTAAAATATTTAACCATTTACATGTACCACATGAGGTGAAGGTTTTTACTACTGCTAGTTATTATTACTACTGCTAGTTTAAGTTTTTACTGCTCAAGTTCATTTATCTTAAGGCGCGTCATGGAGGGTAATTGGAGTTGATGGAAGACTGGATTAGAAGTGTAATAATGGTTTGTGGTTGTCGAAATCAAAGTTGCATACTTTAGTATCCTATTTGATTATAACAAAAAGGGGAAGAAGATTTACAAAGAAGATGTGCAGCTTACAAATCCTTGGTGGAATTGCATGGATTAAGGGGAAGTATGTTTCATTCATATATATTAACTTCAGGGGAAGTTTATGCTTATTTTGTGTTGTCATCATCAAATAGGGGAAGATTATTGGGAATTATTGATTTGATGAGACAAAATAAATAAAAGAATAAAACATAAGGACTAAATCTAGCATTATGGAATTCTATAAGCTGGTGGAGGATATTCTACAAAAGATAAAAGATTCTAAAAGATATGATTCTTGAAGATACATATGAAGTTTATTAAAGAATTAAAATATTTAGTTTCCTTATACAATTATGTTTTCCCTTATAAATCTAGATGGACTCTACTATATAAAGAGATCTCTAGATATAGTTTTCTATGTGTCAAAGATGTAAACACCAGAAAAGTGTGTGTGTCTAGGCGTCAAGTCCTCTAAGTGGACGCCTAGGGTTTGTGTGTTTTAGCCTTAAGGATCTTTGATTCCTTGTTATAGTTTAGATAACACGTTCTACGATTGATCATATAGAATTGGGGCTTGTAGTAGTCATTGTATAAAGATGATGATGAAACCTTGTTAGGCAATAATAAAGAAAGTTCTTAATGTTTATTCCGTTGTGCATTCTATTGTTCTTTGTTATTGTTCATCCTAGATTAAAGTTCTAAAAAAACTAAGCTTAAACGATCATATGGTTTCTACATAAGTCCATTCGGTAACCTTAGTCATCGTAAAAATAATTATAATTTGGTTGAAAATGACACGTTTACTCATAATAAGCATATTAGAGAAGTTTCGAGAAAAATTATATTTTTTTCACCTTTTAGTGAACTTAGTAAAATAATTAAATAATAAAATAATATTTTATTATTTAAAATCAAAAATTACGTTCTTAAGTGAAATTTTCTAAGTATAAACTTTTTACAAAATTCTGACATGACCCGTACGTTTATACAACGTTTTCCAAGGTTTTTATCTTTTATATCAAACACTTTTCAAAGTTTCGACACTTTTCCGACAATATTCCAAAATCTCAATCTTTAACGTTTACTAAAACGTTCCTCCCAAAACAATGTTCAATATCACTTCGTAAATACATTTCACTTTCAAAAGTCCTTCAAAACTCTTAAAACGACTATATATCACTTATTGGGCTTTAAGGCCCAATATGGGTCCATTAAGATATTTATAAGTCCAAAATAAGATCCAAGCCCAAAACCAAGGCTCATTTATATACAAAATTCATACTAATAAGTAGAAAATAATACGGACCACAATAAGCCATCCCATTAAGCCACAGCTTAAATGGACTTATTGGGCCGTGGGTCCATAAGCTCTAAAATACCTATATTAAGCTTGAAAATAAGCTAATAAGCTATGTATCGCATTCGGTTACTACCATAACCTATAAAAATAGTGCATGAACATACGTCATACCACAAAAATATTCAAAATCATTTCCCTTGTGATTTAGAAATGAGACGTGAGCATATAAGCTTAAATAAGCCATGAAATAAGCCCAAAATAAGCCACACAAGCTATTATCCAAAATAAGCTATCTAGAAATATATGTTTATCAACCATCACGACCACAACATCAAAACTACAAAACCCCCTTTGTTTCTTTTCTTATCCGACGCAACCAAACACCCCTTTTTATATCCGTTTTGTTTCTAAAAATATATTTTCACGACGATCAACTTATACAACTAACATCTATGCATCAATATAAACCCAAAAGAACAAACGAAATTTAAATTTGAAAAATTACAAGAAAATCTTCAAAAATGTAGATTTTGACACGAACCGGACAACCCAAACGTTGTTTAAATGAATACCCAAATACTCGTATCAACCCGTAGTATCTCGTTCTTGCTTAAAGTTGGAAAATTTATGGTGTTTTGTGGCTTGCTTGGTTCGGACGCATAAGGCTCACACACACATATGTGTGTGTTTTATTTTTTTTTAAATGAAAGGATTATGAGAAATGATGGATAGGAAAGCATCTTATGTACCAACTTGGGACAAAGTTAGCTAAATTTTTGCCTCCTTGTCCCCTTAGGCTTATACGGTTAGGATTAGTATCCTAGGAGGGGTTCGAGTCTTTCTTTTCGTGTCGGGATCACTTAAATACTCGTAAAACTTGATCATAAAGTTTTCTCCAAAGTTAATTAGCATTTTTATTCACCTTAAAAATACTTTTCCATTAACCTAGAGTATTTACACGACATATTTACACTTCAAACCCTTCGAAACTCATTTGGACATTAACGGACGTGTCAGGACTCATTGTTTGGGCATTTCTCAAAATTCAACCAGGTCAAACAACCCCGGAATAAAAATAACTAATAATAGACCTCTAAAAAGAAATATTTATTAATCACAATAAACCATTAATCACCCAATTCTCATAAAATCACCATCGTCAACACGGGGAAAAAATCTGAAGTGCGAACTGACAAACGTTAAAGTATCAAAGGACTATAAATGAAATATACAGAACGACAAAAAGGCAAAGGCTACATTCTACCCCATTAAAAAGAAGTTAGACCCCAAAATTCAGCTACAACCCATACTAAACAAATGCGGTACTTTCATTTTCCATCTGATCCTCAAACTTCCTACAAGTGAAATTCAGGACCGCGTTCAAATTTCACATCACCGAACCTTGACGAGGGCAATCTTACTAAACGCATCACTTCTAAACTCTCTTTTCAAAATTTCCATAGGCACTTCTCCAAAATTCAACTTATCATCAACTCGAATATCATCCAAAGGCACTTGCAATTGTGGATCAAGCCAAACACTTTTTACTGTTCAACACGTGAATCATGTCCATGAAAACCATTCAATTCCCTCAGGTAAGTCAACAGATAGGCCCAAAACCTACCTCCTCAATATCTAAAAGGTCCACAAATCTAGGTGCAGTTTTCCCTTATCCAAGAAGCATACCACACCTTTCAAGCGATACTTAAGTAAGACATAGTCACCTATCACTAAACGTCTAAAGGCTTCCTCCTCCTCTTATCATCACTACTTTTTCTAACGATCACGCACGAATTACATAGTCTATCCTTAATCTGCGATATCTTCTCAGTGTAATATTCACTAACTCAGGTCTTAATCAACTGCCTTCTCCAACCTCAGCCCACATAAAATTGGCGAATGACACTTTTCTACCCTACAATCCTCAAACGAGAGCAACATCTCACACAAGAATGATAACTAAATTGTTATACACGAAAACTCAACTCAACGAGAAATGAACATCCCAACTTCCTCTATAGTCGCAGGAACACGCTCTAAGCATGTCTTCCAAAGTCGAAATAGTACACTCACTCTGACCATCTGTCTGAGGGTGATAAGCTACTCTTCTAAACAAAGTCTTACATGCCTCTTACATTGAACTACCAAACTGATGTAAGCGACTAGTCACATCCGATAGATTCGAGAAGCATACCATGTCTAGCAACTACTCATTCAAATACAATCCTAAGCCAATCAATCTTATAATCCTCACGCATAGGTAGAAAATGAGTAGACTTAGTCAACCGGGATCACAATGACCCAGATTGTGACATGCCCCACTGCTTAATCCTGAGCAACATAATCACAAATCCATAGCTATTCCTTCCCATTTCAACGGATCTAAGGTTGCTGAGGAAGCCAGATAGCCATATGTTGGCTTAGCCTTAATCTTATAAACAAGTCAAACACTTACTAACGTACTCAGCTATGTCCGTTTTCATTCTAGGCCACCAATACCTATCTCTCAAATCGTAATACATCTTATCATCTCTTGGGTATACAGAGTACTTCAACTTATGGGCTTCATCCATTATCAGGGTTCTTACA
Source organism: Tanacetum coccineum (assembly GCA_026074375.1). Lineage (NCBI taxonomy): Eukaryota > Viridiplantae > Streptophyta > Magnoliopsida > Asterales > Asteraceae > Tanacetum > Tanacetum coccineum. The sequence goes on along the minus strand of BQNB010018097.1, from coordinate 27,966 downwards.
CCACCCTGCAAAGGTACCCATATTCCATCCAGGTAGTACAAAGTCCCATCACTTCTCTATTTTATCATCTCATCCAAACCTTTCTGCAACCTCGTAAACTCATCCACAACTTCGTTCTGAGCCGCTAGTATCCTATCCTTGATACTCGAGTGAAGGGTCATATTCATAGCTCTAACTCTCTTTGGCTTTACTCTTTCCTTCCTACTTAGGGCATCAGCCACCACATTCGCCTTACCAGGATGGTAGCGAATTTCACAGTCATAATCACTAAACAATTATATCCAGCAACGTTGTCGCATATTCAACTCTTTCTGACTAAAGATATGTTGAAGACTCTTATGATTCGTATAAATGACACTCTTTGTCCCATACGAATAATTTCTCTAAATCTTAAGGTCAAACACAACTGCTCCCAATTCCAAATCATGGGTCATATAATTCTTTTCATGAATTTTCAACTACCTAGATGCATAGGCTATCACCTTACTTCTTTGAATTAACACACAGCCTAGTCATATTCCGGACGTATCATAATATATCACAAAGTCTTTCGGTCCATCGAGGAGAGCTAAAACAGGCGCGTTACACAACTTATCCTTCAATGTTTGAAATGCCAATTCCTATTCCTCACCCCAATCGAAAGTCTTACACTTTTGAGTGAAGATAGTAAGAGACTTAGCTATATTAGAAAAGTTATCGATGAACCTACGGTAATATCCAGCCAATCCTAAGAATGAACGAACCTCAGTCGGAGTTCTAAGGGCCTTTTAATTTTTAACAGCTTCAATCTTACTAGGGTCTACATGAATCCCATTACCATTTATCACATGCCTAAGAAACTGTACTTCTCTCAGCTAGAATTCACACTTAGAAAACCTAGCATACAGATTCTCTTTCTTGAGCAGTTTTAAGACTAACCTTAAGTGTTCTACATGTTCCTCCTGAGTCTTAGAGTAGGTTAAGATATCATCTATAAACACTATCACAAACTTATCAAGATAAGGCCTACAAACTCTATTCATCAAATCCATGAATACTGCTGGTGCATTAGTCAGACCAAAAGGCATTACTATGAACTCGAAATGTCCGTAATGAGTTCTAAACGCAGTCTTTGGAATATCATCTTCATGCACTCTCAACTGATGGTATCCAGACCTAAGATCTATCTTTGAAAAAAACTGCAACCCTTGCAGTTGGTCAAATAGATCATCAATCCTAGGAAGTGGATAACGATTCTTAACTATCAACTTGTTTAATTCCCTATAATCAGTGCACATCCTAAAAGAACCATCCTTTTTCTTAATGAACATTACCGGCGCTCCCCAAGGCGATAAACTTGGTCGAATGAAACCTTTGTCTTGGAGTTCCTTGAGTTGTCCTGACAACTCTTCCAATTCAGAAGGTGCCAAACGATAGGGGGACTTTGCTACTGGCATTTCTTTAGGGATTAACTCAATTTCCTGAACATGCGGCAATCCAGATAGGTCATCTAGGAATACCTCGAGAAAATCTCTCACTACTACTATTTCTTCTTGTTCCTTCTCTTTAGCCTTAGCACTCTTTAGTTGCCTTATATTTTCTTTCAGTTTCTCTCTTAATACTCTAAGCACCTTGCCATCCAGTAGTATCCTCACTACTTTCTCATGACAATTTATTTTAGCCTTATGATTAGACAACCAATCCATACCTATAATCACATCAAAACCCCCATGCCCAAAAGGTATCAAATCGATGTTAAAGACATGACCCTCGATTTCTAGTTTGCAACCTTTAATAATAACCTTATCAATCTCTATAGCTGCCCGCTACTATCTGCAGCGCATATCTAAAACCTAATTCGTGCTGGGCTCGATGCTAACAGAGGTATAAAAGCATGGTACAAAACTGATAGTCGGACACAGAGTCAAATAAGGTTAGTTGGCGAAAATGATTGTTCAAAGTAAACGTCCCGTTACAATGTTCGGATCTTGGCGACTTTTCCTTAGTATCCCAAACAGTGAATGCCCTACCCGAGCTTGTGTCGGCCTTGGTTCCAAGACCCTGACCCCCGTTATTACTTAGCATAACTTGTTTGGGAACGATTTTCTTCCGGTCCTTGTGCCCTATTCAATCTAGGACAAGCTGACCTGACATGGTCGGTACTACCATACTTATAACATGCCTTAATAGTTGGGTTTCTAGCATTGACAGGATTTACATTCCTCTGCATGCCTCTACAATCCTTTGCCAAATGACCAAGGCAGTTACAATTGAAGCATGAGCGACAAGGCCCTTCAGGTGCATGGTAGGAATTGCAGGTGGTACACTTAGGCCAAGTACCTGTATTCTCTCTTCCTACAGGGTTTGCGGTAGTAGTAAAAGCATTTCTAGTCCTAGTACTCTTATTATCGTCCCTACCATTCTTATCCTTGCTAGGTTCCCCCATATTTCCTTTCTTCTCAACCTTCTTAATTGATCCATTCCTAACAGCCTCATCGGTCAGTGCACCAGAAATCTGCACAGCCTTCTATATAGTCTTTGGCTCTATTGCTACCACCATCCCATAGATCTGTGGAGCAAGGCCATACAGATACCTCTCAATCTTCCTACTCTTTGTAGTCACCAAATGTGGAACTAACCTAGATAACTCATGACACCTATCAGTATACGCAACATGGCTAGCCTCAACCATGGCGTGAATCCACAACTCAGTTTCTAACTTTTGCATTTCATGACTAGGACAAACATCTTCTATCATCATAAACTTAAAGTCATTCCATGACATACTAACAGCAACTTCCTGGCTTAGCATGCGGATCTAAGAGTTCCACCACGTTAAAGCCTTACCCACAAATGAACTAGCAGTGTATTTCACTTTTTGGTCAAAACTACAACCACTCATATCTTGCACAGACTCCATTTTATCAATCCATCGAGTAAGAACTACATCACCCCCTTTACCATCATATTCCTTAGGGTTACAAGCTAACAACTCCTTATATGAACAACCTACCCGGTTGCTATTTACTATCACATTCCTAATGTTCTCCTGAACATTCTCGTTAACCACGTTACCATTTGGATTTCCAACATTTCCTTGGTTACCAACCTGTTCTAGCATGACGGGTAAGAGGTTCTACAATTGTTGGTCAATGATAGTCGAGAAGTCGGGTGCTCCCTTATTGACTCCCTTTACATTCCCATTGACTCCCTCTACGCCCCCGTTAGCTCCTATTCCTTGGTCATTCCATTGACCATTCAATGTGTGTAGTTTCATTGACATTCAATTTGTCAACTTACGCTCAGTCTTTCCTCCCTAGTGTCTCTACCCCCTTCCAACCTTTACCAACTCTGTTCACGTTCACCCGTCCCTCCTCCACGTGATTCGGCAATAGGCCAGCCAGCACTTCGGGTCCTCATCCTTGGCGGCATTATCTATACCAAGGAGAACATGGGCAACGTTAGGTAGGTGGAAAGACTAACATATATATAGAATATCTTACTATATATATAACTATACACATAATACCACCTATGGTGTCAACATCAATTTGTGTGAACGACATTACTAAGTATGAGTGAGATGTGATACGCTTAAAACTACGTTGGCCATCGTACTTATATTCTCATCCTTTCCCAGTCATACTCAATATTGAGCTCACACATTTCAATGACGGACATAACTAAATGTTGGGATTAAAAGATTTCTTAAGTGCTGTTGGAATTACTTCTAAGTGTTCAAGACTAGTGTTGAAGTTACCGCTACTCAGTACAATGATTAAGACTGCTAAAGTAAGTTACTGATGTTTAGAGAAGTTACTACTGTTAAGCATAAGTTAGTGCTCTTAGTGATCTTGATGAAAAATATGCTAAGCAGTTAACACTGCTAGTGTATGTTACTACTGCTAGTTAATACTGCTAGTGTAAGTTAGTACTGCTAGTATTACTTAGTACTGCCAGAAGAAGAGTGAAGAAAATATTCTAAGTAGTTAATGCTGCTTGTACATAGTTAATGCTGCTGGTGTATAAGTTACTACTGCTGGTACAAAAGTTAATGCTACTGAAGGATTACTACTGCTGGAAGACTTAATGCTGACAGAGAAGATATTAAAGCCTTATAAGAGAACGTATAAAGATGACTTAAGGATTTGATATTTGTAGAAAAGATACGTATAAGATTAGAATTATAGAAGATTTGTAATCATTTTGTAAAGGACTCCTTGGTGTATAAAAGGAGATTCTAGGTTATTGTTTTACATATAGAACAAGACAGAACAACAGAACAATATAGAATACATAACACAAAATGTGTATCAAATCAATCTTAGAATTATAGCTTCAAGGTTGTAAACCCTAGTACTACACAGAGTACTCATATTATTGATAATAATAATATTGGAGCTTTTTCAGTAATATCATTGTTCATACAATTTACTGTTTTATTAATATTCTTCTAAGTATTAAAGAGTAGATTCCGCATACTCTTTAGTATTCACAAAGTTTCAATCATAGTTGTTTTGGATTTATCCAAAGTAACTTAACCTTTACAAGCTAAGGAATCGATCTCAAATTAAGACCCACAAGTGGTATCAGAGCTTCTGAAACTTTAATCTATAAGAAATTAACTTGAAGAACTCTTTACTCACAAGGAAGAGATGGATCTAGAAACTGCTCAAACCACTATTACTGCAAAGTTGCCCATTCTCAAACAGGGTGAATATGATATGTGGAGGCTAAGAATTGAGCAATACTTTCAAGTACAAGACTATGCTCTATGGGATGTCATAGAGAATGGAAACTCATTCAAACCAGTAGCCCAAACAATTACAAATGTTGATGGTACCTCATCTACCCTAGTACCAGGTCCTGTAAGTACTAAAGAAAAGGTTCAAAAGAAGAATGATATGAAAGCAAGAAGTATGTTACTGATGGCACTTCCTAATGAATATCTACTGACATTTAATCAGTACAAGGATGCTAAGACTTTGTTTGCTGCTATACAAATAAGATTTGGTGGTAATGAAGCCACAAAGAAGACTTAAAAGACTCTTCTGAAGCAAATGTATGAGAACTTTACTACTCCAAGCATAGATTTTCTTGACTCTAGTTTTAACAGGCTTTAGAAGATTATAAGTCAGTTGGCTGTCTTGGGAGAAAATATTTCATAAGAAGATCTCAATTTGAAAATTTTGAGAAGTTTGCCTTTTGAGTGGAATACTCATGTTGTGGACTGGAGGAATAAACCTGATCTAGACACAATGAACTTTGATGATCTCTACAACAATTTCAAGATTGTTGAACAAGAGGTTAAAGGAACTGCAAGCTCAAGTTCTCAGAACATGGCTTTTTTGTCATCTCCTAGCGATTAAATGAAGTTAATACTACTTGGATTAGTAACTGCTATGCGCTAACACTTAAGTTAGCCCTGGCTAGCACTTTACAAGTTAGCACAGCTAGTACTAAGTTAGTACTAGCCTAAACTTAAGTGATGCCACTGTTAATGCATTTTTTGGCCTTTCAATCAAACGGGTCTCAAAACTTACATTAGGACCATTGTAACAAATCCATGAAGATGACTTAGAAGAGATGGATTTAAAGTGGCAGTTAGCATTGCTGAGCATGAGGACAAGAAGATTTTTCTAGAAAACTGGTAGAAAGATCACTATCAATGGGAGTGACACAACTGGATATGACAACACCAATGAGAGTGTTCAACTGTCACAAGATATGGGATAACTTTGGCAAGGAGTGCAGAAGGACCTAGGGAACCAAGATAACAGGAACAGGAAATCAAGACCACTCTAAAGACTGTAAAGTGGAAGAAACTTTTCCAAAGCCATGTGGCTATTGATGTAGCTTGTTTTTTGACTGGAGCGATGGCAGATGATGAAGTCCCTATAAACATGGCTCTTATGGCTTTTTCAGACTCTGAGGTACATAATGACAAAACTTGTTCAAAAACCTGTCTAAAAAGCTTTGAAACTCTTAAAACTCAACTTGATGATTTAAGAATAGAGTTTAACAAATCTAAGTTCAATTTAGCTACTTATAAAAAAGGGTTAGCATCTGTAGAAGAGGAACTTATCTTTTATAAAAGAATGAGGCTATTTTTTGTGAGCAACTTGCTGTTCTAAAAAGAGATATCTCATATAAAGACTCAGAAATTAGTATGCTTAAAAGTGAGTTAGAAAAACTTAAGCAAGAAAAAGAAAGCAATCAACTTAAAATTGAAAATTTTGATAATGCTTCTAAAAGTCTAGACAAATTAATATGGAGTCAGATACCTGATAAAAGTAGAAAGGGTCTAGGGTTTGTAAGCTATAATGATGTTCCACCTCCCCATAACAAATGGCTATTTCATTCACCCCCAAAAGTTTGATTTGTCTAACTTCTAGTCTAGAGGAGTCTTTCTAACAACCTGAGGTTTTGAAGGCTATGGAACCAAGACTAGTAGAGAGTGTCAATAGAAGATACACAGTGAAGATACTTCTAATAAGGTTAGGGAATCTCCTGATGCCCCATTGGTTGAGAAATTGGTGTCAGATGATAAGTTAGAGAAGAAAACTATTTTTCCTACTGTTGCTAAGATAGAATTTGTTAGACCTAAACAACAAGAAAAACTAGTTAAGAAACCAGTTAAGTATGCTGAAATGTACCGGTCACAAAATCCTAAGGGAAATCAAAGAAACTGTAATAATCAGAAGTCCCAACAGCTAGGAAGTGACTTTGTGATGTACAATAAAGCTTGTTTTGTCTGTGAAAGTTTTGACCATGTGCAGGCTAACTGCAAATACCATCAAATGGAAAGGGTGGTATCTAGGAATAGATATACAAGGGTGAATTACAATTATTCTGCTAAAAAGGCTCACCCTAGTGCTTACAGGAACATAGTTCTAAGAGCAGTTATAATGAGAACTGGCCTAAGACCACTTAATACTGCTAGGCCTGTTAATACTGCTCATCCCAAATCTATAGTTTATAGTGCTAGAACAATGTCAAGTTTTTCTAAATCAGCACAATCAACTATAAAGAGGCCCTATAAAATAAAAACAACATTAACTAACAAAAATTTTAGCCAAAAAGTTAATACTGCTAAGGGAAAATTTAATACTGCTAGGCCAAGTTCAGTAGTAGTTAATGCTGTTAGGGGAAATCTAGTGAATGTTATTAAGGCCTCAACATGTAATTCCGTAAGTATTTAATGTTGTGAGGGTAAATCAGGTTAATGTTGTTAAGGCCTCAGCATGTTGGGTTTGGAGACCTACCAAACTTAATAGTGCATCAATTACTTTGAAGAGACATAATTATGTTGATGCACGAGGCAGATACAAGTCAGTGATGGCTTGGGTCCCCAAAGGAAACTAATTTCCTTATTTTTATGTGCAGGGTCATCCACAAAAAGAAGATCAAGGCTATGTTGACAGTGGATGCTCAAGGCACATGACAGGGAACATGTCCTATCTCTCAGACTTCAAGAAATTTGATGGAGGATATGTTACCTTTGGGGGAGGAGCCAAAGGAGGGAAAAGTACTAGTAAAGGAACTCTTAAAACTGGTAAGGTTGATTTTGAGGATGTGTACTTTGTCAAAGAGTTACAGTTTAACCTTTTTAGTGTTTCATAGATGTGTGACAAAAAGAACAGTGTTATTTTTACTGACACTGGATGTTTTGTTCTGTCTCATGACTTTAAGTTAGCTGATGAGAGTCAGGTTTTACTTAAAGTTCCTAGAAAGAACAATATGTACAGTGTTGATATGAAGAATATTGTTCCTAAAAAGAGTTTAACTTGTCTTGTTGCAAAGGCCACGACATGAATGAATCAATGTTATTGCATAGAGGCCTAAGGTTCCAGAAATTTTAAAACTATTAATAAACTTGTTAAGGAAAATCTTGTGAGAGGTTTACCTACAAAACATTTTGAAAATGACCAAACTTGTGTTGCTTGCCTTAAGGGAAAGCAACACAAAGCCTCTTGTAAGTCCAAGATTCAGAACTCTATTACTCAGCCTTTATTCATGTTGCATATGGACTTGTTTGGTCCAACTTTTGTAAGCAGCTTAATGAATAAGAAATATTGTCTAGTTGTCACTGATGATTATAGCAGATTTACTTGGGTTTTCTTTTTAGCATCTAAGGATGAGACTAGTGGCATTCTTAAGAGCTTTATAACTGAGATAGAAAATCTAGTTGATAAGAAAGTAAAGATTATCAGATGTGACAATGGAACAGAGTTCAAAAATAGAGTTATGAGTGAATTTTGTGAAAAGAAAGGCATTAAGAAGGAATTTAGTGTAGCTAGAACTCCTCAGCAAAATGGTGTTGCTGAGAGGAGAAATAGGACACTAATTGAGGCTGCTAGAACCATGTTAGCTGACTCTAAGTTACCTACTACATTTTGGGCTGAAGCAGTTAATACTGCTTGCTATGTGCAGAATAAGGTATTAGTAGTTAAGCCTCATAACAAGACCTCTTACGAACTGTTTAGTGGTAGAACACCTGTTATAAGCTTCATGAGACCATTTGGGTGTCATGTTACCATTCTTAAAACCTTAGATTATTTAGCATGAGGCATATCCAAGTCAGTGATGACTTGGGTCCCCAAAAGAAACTAATTTCCTTATATTTGTGCACAGGGTCATCCAAAAAAGAAGATCAATGCTATATTGACAGTGGATGTTCAAGGCACATGACAAGGAACATGTCTTATCTCTCAGACTTCAAGGAATTTGATGGAGGATATGCTACCTTTGGGGGAGGAGCCAAATGAGGAAAAATTACTGTTGTTGCAGGTATAAACTCTAATGATTTTGTAGGTACAGAATAAAGTATTGGTGCAGGTCATTCTAGCAAGGAGACATGATCTAGCCAAGACTACATTTTGATACCACTGTGGAAAGATGGTTCACTATTTGATTCTTCTTTAAAGAATGATAGTAATGTTGAACCACAACCTTCTAGTGATGCTAAAAAGAAGAATGATGGAGGTGTAAGTACAAGAAGTGGAACTGATGATCAAGAGAGGCCTGAAAATAGTACTTAAGATGTTAATATTGCTGGGCCAAGTATTAATACTGGCAGTAAAAATGTTAATACTAGTAGTCTATATATTAATACTATTTGTCCCACAGTTGCTACTGCTAGGTCAAATGATTCTTAAACTGAACCAGACATGTTTTCTTTGAGAGATAATCCTACACTTGAAGCCATACATGTTGATTTCTTTGGTGATGAAATAGAAGTTGATATGAGCAACATTACTACCACATATCTAGTTCCTTCTACTCTAAATACAATAATCCACAAAGATCATTCACTTGATCATGTAATTGGTGATACACAATATGGTGTACAGACAAGGAAAATGACAAAGGCTACAAATGAACAAGAGTTTATTAGTGCTATTTATGAAGGGAAAACTCATGAAGACCTTCATACTTGTCTGTTTGCTTATTTCCTATCCCAGGAAAAACCCAAAAGGATTTCCAAAGCTCTAAGTGATTACAGCTTGTTAGAAGCAATGCCGGAAGACGTTCTTAGTAGTTTAAGCTTACAAAAGGGTTTGGGTGATCTACTGATTTGCCTAAGGGTAAGAGAGCTATAGGAACTAAATGGGTATTTAGAAACAAAAAGGATGAAAGAGGCATTGTAATTAAGAATAAAGCAAGGCTAGTTGCACAGGGCTATACTTAAGAAGAAGGCATAGACTATGATGAATTTTTGCCCCTATAGCAAGAATTGAGGCAATAAAGAATTAAGGCAATAAGACTATTCTTAGCCTATGCTTCCTTTATGGGGTTTATGGTGTATCAGATGGATGTGAAGATTGATTTTCTTTATGGTAGGATTAAAGAGGAGGTATATGCCTGTCAACCTCCAGGTTTTGAAGATCCTGACTATCCAGACAAAGTCTACAAGGTGGTGAAAGCACTTTATGGTTTGCATCAAGCTCCAAGAGCCTGATATGAAACCTTGGCCAAGTATTTATTAGACAATGTGTTTCACAGAGGAAAGATAGATCAGACCTTGTTTATCAAGAAGCAAAAAGGGGATATTTTGCTTGTACATGTCTACGTTGATGACATTATCATTGGCTCTACAAAGAAGGAGTTGTGCACTGAATTTGAGAAACTGATGCATGATGGAAAAGCTGGTTATAATAGAATATTTTGGAAAGAATTTTGGTAAGAAAAAGAATTGAGAGAATTTGTGAGAATAAAAATAGAAAGAGAGCTGTGTGACATAAAAATAGATAAGAGTGATTTGGTGAGTAAAAGAATTAAGAGATGTGGTGAGTTGAAAAACAGAAAGAGAGACAGAGTTATTGGAATGGAATTGGAGTTAAAACTGGTAACTCAAAAGTTAGTACTGCTAGGCGAAAGTTAGTACTGCTGGGCAAGTTAATGCTGTTAGGCATAACTTACTACTGCCAGGCTAACTTACTACTGCTGAGTTACTTAGTGCTGTTAGGCAAAAGTTAATGCTGTTAGACATAACTTAATGCTGCCAGTTGAAAGTTAATGCTGTTGAGGGTACTGTTTCATAAATATTTCAATCAAGGGTTTCAATCGATATAATCCCCATAATCGATTTCAATCAAATCATTCAATCAATTTTATACTCTCAATCTACTCTCTAAGAATAAACCCTAACTCAATTTCATCATCCATTCTCAAAACACATCAAAATGTCAAATTTAAAGTTTGCTGATACTCACAACATGGTTGCGTTTTTGGAGAAACCCACTGAAAGTGTTGGGTTTGAGGAGATTATTGATATTCTGAACGCAAACCCTATCAAGTATGCCTTAACGATCAACCCTACAATTTATACTTCTTGCATTAAGCAATTCTGGGCTACTATTGAAGTGAAGACTATCGATGGGGAAATGCAGTTGCAAGCCCTAGTGGATGGGAAAAAGGTTATTATAATTGAAGCCATTTTGAGAAGAGATATTCAACTCGAAGATGCTGAAGGGATTGAATGTCTACCCAATGCTGCTATTTTGGAACATCTTACACTCATGGGGTATGAAAAGGTTTCACAAAAACTTACATTCTATAAGGCATTCTTTTCATCTCAATGGAAGTTTCTTATCCATACTATTCTTTAATGTCTAAGTTCCCAAACTACTGCATGGAATGAATTTAGTAGCACTATGACTTCTATAATTATTTATCTTGCTACTAATCATAAGTTCAATTTTTCAAAGTATATTTTTGAAAGTATAAGGAAGAATTTGGATAATATAGGAAAATTTTTTATGTATCCAAGGTTTATACAAGTGTGTTTGGATAAACAACTTGAAGGGGTTGCTACTCACAGTAGAACATATGTTGCACCTTTCCACACAAAGAAGATATTTGGGAACATGAAAAGAATTGGGAAAGGATTTTCAGGGATAGTAACACCCTTATTTCCTACAATGATTGTACAAGCTCAATAAGAAGTAGGTGAAGGTTAAGGAAATCCCACTGATCCCTATCACACACCCACTACTACTCATCCATCATCATCAGTTCAACCCTAAATGACCCAAAGACCTAGGAAAGCCAAAAGGACCACTGAGATATCTCAGTCTAGGGGACCTACTCACCTTGTTGCAGATGAGACTGTCTATGAGGAGAGGCATGACAGAATGGAAAGGGTTGCAACTACTACTTTTAGCTTAGAAACAGAGCAGGTTAGTGGTCACATATTTAAGACCCAATCTGTAACATTTCACATTTTCAGGTCATTTCTCGACTCAATTATTTTCATTATTTATTTTTAGGGTTTTACGCGTTCGCTTTTAATTATTATCTTATAGTTAAATCGCGTAAACTAAAAATCATCATTCAACATAAACGGACACCAAACAAGTTAAAGTTTACATCAAGCAAGTGTTATAAGATTATTAAGAGTATAATTTATAACTTTTCATAATTTATTTTTATTGGTTACGTAAAACGTTTACGTTTCGCAATAAAAATATATTTAGGCATACCCGGAAGTACCTATACCTATCTATACTCAAACCAATACCTACTTTTACGCCTTAAAAAAATTATATAGTTTTTGTGTCACTGAGCCTACAAGGGCAGGACATTATATATGATAACATTAGCATGAGACAAACCTTTTATACTATGGTTATTAACCACCTTAAGTACACCATTATCCCATATAACTAGAAAATGTCAAATCATTAGTACCCTAAACATAATCCTAGGTGTCTAAGGGTCATAGGGATTAGGAGGATCTCTTACAAAATCTTACAAGCTCTTATAACATGTACCCTTAACCCCTAGTTTACCATAGTTAGTTTAAGGATATTTGTTTAGTTAGTTTAAGGCTAAGGAAACCTTAAACTCAAACACACTTTGTCTTGTTTTCTCTTCATATCACATGACACAAGGACCATTGTGTATTACACACAAATCTTAACTAAATCTTGTACAACCTAGGATTAATTAAGACATGTACTTAACAAATCTTACATATGATTTGTATCTTGTGTTTTCCCCCTTTTAGCAAATTGTCACCCACACAAACCAACATAGAAAATCTTGCATAATCTTGTACCTCACCCAATTCATTAATACTTGTACTTAAGCAAGCCTAAACTACCCTAAAAACCACCTAAGCATGTACTTAAACTACTACACTTCTCTAGTAAAGGAGACATGGTTTTAGAAAGTGGTATAGAGATCTTTTCTCTATAAATAGGAAGGCTTACAACCAAGAGTGTTTACACACTCACATACTTAAATGCACACTAGAAAAAGCCACCCTTGTTGCTCTCTTCGTTCGGGTCATCACAGCCGAGGCACAAATCTACGAATACGACACCACAACTCACAACCAAAGAGTTCTAAGGTATAATCTAGTAATCTATAAGCTAAGGTTATACGTTTAAGGATTTGAAAGCAAGAAAGATTTGGTTTAAACTAAGGCTTGGGATATACAAGTCGAGTTTCCACATGACTATATGACACACATGTTTAAGAAGCTAGGACCCTTGTAAGTGTCTTAGCCTATGTTCATATTTAAGTTTCATGTTTGCTTCATGTGTCATAAGGCACGGTTATTATGTGTTAACAAGATAAACATGGGTCGTACCTAGCATGACACAACCCATGTCCACGTCTTATAATATACAAATTATCTAGGGAATTTGTGTGGTGAACCAACAAGCCATAAGGCACGTAACCAAGATATTGTGTCTAAAGCATGAATGGTTTATAACGTGACATGCACGCAAATATATTAGCAGAGAGGTTTGAGAACTCGTTGGAATGAAAGAACACTTTCATGTCACGTATCATAATACTTAACAATGTCTTGCTCAATAAGGATGTGTTTACACTACTAGTTATGCGATATAGGGTTGTTTGGGATATGTCAAAAATAAGTTAGCAAGACATAGACTGGGTCTTGTTTTTGTACATCCGAGCTCAAACAAACTCTAACGGATTTATCATAATCATAATGGGTTGTTATGATATGAGATAAGTTAAGAAGTTAGTACTGCAGGCTTAAGAGTTAGACTGTAGCAAGTGTTAGTATGCTAGCAGAAAGTTAGTATGCTAGGAAGTTAGTACTGCTTGAGAGTTAGTATGCTATCAGAAGTTGTACTGCTAGCAAGTTAGTTCTGCTAGCATATTGTTAATACTGTAGGATATTATTTATACTATTTTTGACAATTTTAAATTAAGGGACTGTTTGGAACTAATAAGAACCTAAAATGTAATTTTTTGTGAAAATAGAGGGGGGACTAAACGTATCACATGGGAAACTCAAGGGTGTAAACGGTATATATTCCTATTTTATAACGATAAGGTCTGTTTTGCTATATGAAAACCTAAAGGTCTCTTTATATAATTAATTGATTTAATCTGAACACACATGGTTATAGGACTAGTTGTGGTATAATTTAGGGTACTATATAATAAGTCACGCGAATAATAAATAGGTGTATTTATTATTAATACTTAAACACCTTGTATACTTAAAAGTATATAGTCGTACATCTTCCCAAGAGCAAACAAGGAAAACGAATACAATAAACGTGTACATCACCACACAAGTGATAAAGTATATATGATATATATATATATATATATATATTATTATATATATATATAATTTTTATATATATATATATATATATATACTTTATATATATTTTTATTCTATAATTTTATAAACTAGCAATTATTGTAGTTTATTCATGAAGTTGTTAGCCTAAACATGTAGACTAAGATGGCCATATTTACTTTAGGTATTTGACAGGTGCGATTCCACTTACCATACTTGGGTATATTACCATTCACGGAGGACTACTTACTTAGGTGAGTTCATAGCCCCGTGTTTTACTATATCAATGATTTACAACTGTGGGATGAGAAACATGCATTGTTTTTCAAATTGGATGCAATGTACACTTTTATCCATGATTACTTGTTTGTCTAGTAGCGATAACACAACTGTGGCCCATTATCATGAACTGTCAATTATTTGTGTGAGCGCGAATGTTATAAATAGATCTATTTGGGATTGACATCCCTATCCAGGTGAGTAGCTCTCACTGGTGTCACGGAGTGAACCAACGGATGTATACCATATCAGATTTGGGATGTTACGGGTTAGAACATCATCAAGGGCAATGTTGGAAATTTATGTTGCAATTCATACATGTCAAGCTTCAGTGTCATGAGCTTAGGGACACGTAATTACACTTTGTGATGTTTGCATCTTTTGCATTATCATTTACTTGGAAATCTTGCGGACCTACATTATATTTACATAAACCTATGAATTCATCAACTTTATGTTGACATTTTAAAGCATGTTTTATCAGGTCAATAAGGCATGACGTGCTAAGGATACATTGGGGATACTCTTTTGGGGAGTCATGCATAAAAGATTTGGAGTCATTACATCTGGGAATTTTTGTTATGATCTAAAATCTTTGTTATCAAATGTTGAACAATTTAAGCCGTTGCGCTTTGTATTAGACAATTTCAATAAATCTAATGTATCATATTTTAAATGACTCTTTTAGAGGTCGTTCTCATATCTTGTGCTATTGAGCTATGAAGTAACACTCCCGGAATCATTATTCCACTGCGACCCTATATGAGGGTATTACAGATTGGTATCAGAGCCAAGGTTATAGAGAACCAGGTCAAATGTTTTTACTTGGACTATAACCATTTTCAAACATTGCATTATACAAAGATATTTTCATGGGACATTCATTCACTCATTCATTCATACATTACTTGTTGCATTAGTTTAGTAGACTAGATGGTGCATGGTTCACATACGTGTTTATAATATATTAAGTATATTATTATGAGTCGTATATATGTACTAATGTAAACTATGTTTGAGTGTTACATATTTAGTCATGTCTTCCGCATCATCTGCGGTTACCTACACATCTGTCTACACCAATAATGAGCTAGGGAGGGTATTTTAAGGAGCTAACGAGGAGCTATCGGACGAAGGTTCTCCACGAATCATCGTATACGGATACAATGGACTCCCTATGCAGCCGGTAGCCCCGCCATCTCCGGACTATGTGCTAGGTCCTGAGCACCCACCATCACCCATTGAGGTACCATACATACCTGAGCCTGAGTACCTCGAGTACTTAGTGCCATCCGATAATGAGGCACCCATGGAGGATCACCCTCTACCTGCTGACGCCTCACCCATAGCCCTATCACCAGGCTATGTGGCGGATTCTAATCCGAAGGAGGACTCCGAGGAGGATCATGCTGATTACCCTGCTGATAGAGGGGATGATGATGACGAGCCCTCCGATGATGATGATGATGATGATGACACATGGGATGATGAGGAGGAGCCCTTTGGGGATGAGGAGGAGGAGGAGCACCTAGCTCAGGTTGACTCTTCTGCTGTACCTATTACTGACCTTGTTCCTTCAGCTGAGGATACAGAGGCATTGGAGACTGATGAAGCTGCACCTACATCTGTACCATCACCCAGACGGCAGACGGCTAGGATGTCCATCAGACCTCAGACACCTATACCATTGCCATCTGAGGCGGAGGTCGAGAGACTTCTTGCCTTACCCATTTCACCACCATCTCTACTTACTCCATTATCATCTCCACTACCTCAAATTCCCTCACCACCACTACTACCTCCACCATCATCATTACATTTACCGCCACTTGTACCCACATCATTACCATTACCGTTATCTACACTACCACCACTACCAGCCTCACTATTCATACCACCAGTCGACCGTAAAGAGGACACTCTTGAGGCCGAACTACCACCTCGTAAGAGGTTATGTCTGACTGCTCCCGGGCCGAGGTATGAGGTGGGAGAGAGTTCGACGGCTGTCCCTAGACCTACATGAGGTCATGGAGCGGATTATGGGTTTATCGGCACTATGGATGCCGAGGTCAGATAACAGAGAGCCAAGGAGTCGGCTATGTCATTAGGGATGTTTGGGTAGACCCGACAGAGGCTGTAGAGGAGGTGGCACCAACGACCCTCGAGGGGGTTAATGATAAGGTGACCGAGCTCGCTGCAGTGCAGGAGCAAGACAGTCAAGATATTTATGCTGTGATTGAGGACACTCAGGGCAGGCAGACTCAGATATATCAAAGGGTTGACATATTGGCCGAGGATAGATAGTTTCACTGTAAGACTGCATGACTGTTGGACCAGGAGGCCCTAGTTTCCCGAGAGGCTTGGGTACATTCCATTAGGTTGAGTATGGCAGTTCACTATGAGCTGGAAGCATATAGGACTCATACCCAGATGCAGGATTACCGTATCGCCTTACAGGAGTCACTGATGATGACATTGATTGTACAGGTTTCATCACTACAAGGACAGTTGTCAGCGACATTAAGACAGATTCATGCACTTCAGACTAGAGATCAGACTCATGTAGATGATTACGAGGGCGCTGGTAGTTCTGCCTAGATTTACATTTTTTTCATCCTATATTCATAGTTATCATTTTGTTAGCCGGCTAAGTGTTATGGGTTTGTACCCAGCTAGCACAGCGGTAGGATTTGTACTTTTCAATTATTGTATCAGAAAATCAATGTATATTTTTCCTAGTTATATATGATGTGTTGTATTATGTCATGTCGATCTCAATTCTATTATGTGTTGTGATCTCAGTCATGTTATATAATCAATGTGTGATGTGATCTTGTTATATATATATTGTACCCATGTCATGTTGTGATGTTTATGAAAGCTCACGTGTTTTATATTATTGTGATTTAGGACAATATGCCACCAAAAAGAACCTATGCTGCTGCAAGGGCTGCTGTTGCCACTGCTGCTGCCCCAATGACAGCTGTTGCTATTGAGCAATTGATCGAAGCAAGAGTATCTATATTACTTGCTAATCATGAAACTCTTTGAAATAGCTCAAATGGTCATAGCGACGGTAGCTACAATTCTGGCACTAGAACTAGAGGAAGTACAAACACTCTGCGTGAGTGTATGTACAAAGATTTTCTGAATTGTCAGCCCCTTACTTTTAAGGGCACTGAAGGAGTTATTGTGTTAGCACAATGGTTTGAAAGGATGGAATCAGTTTTCCACATTAGCAACTGTGCTGTAGAGAACCAAGTTAAGTTCGCTACTTGCACTTTCCTTAGAAATGCGCTAACATGGTGGAACTCCCACATGAAGGCTGTTACACAAGATGTTGCTTATGCTATGGACTGAAAGACACTAAAGAAGATGATGATGGACAAATACTGCCCAAGGGGTGAAATCAAGAAATTGGAAATTGAGCTCTCGAACCTAAAAGTAAAAGGTACTGATGTCGCGAGCTATACTATGCATTTCCAAGAGCTTGCATTGATGTGTGGAAGGATGTTCCAGAAGATGGAATCAGTGTTCCATATCAGCAATTGGTGATGTGGAGAACCAAGTTAAGTTTTGCTACTGCACTTATCCTCGAAATGCTCTAACATGGTAGAACTCCTACATGAAGACTGTTACTCAAGAGTTGTCTTAATTGCCACAGACTAGAAGGCACTAAAGAAGATGATGACAGTCTAAACTACCCAAGGGGTGAAATAAAGAGTTAGAAATTAACTAAGGAACCTAAAAGTAAAAAGGGTACTGATTCGCGAGTTACACTCTGCGTTACAAGAGCAGCACTGTGTGTGGAAAGGATTTTCCATGGAGGAATCGGATGAAGTTGAGAAATATGTTGGTGGACTT
Source organism: Tanacetum coccineum (assembly GCA_026074375.1). NCBI lineage: Eukaryota > Viridiplantae > Streptophyta > Magnoliopsida > Asterales > Asteraceae > Tanacetum > Tanacetum coccineum. Next base: position 9,767 of record BQNB010018097.1, on the reverse strand, counting down.
CCTGATATGATTCGGGGAAATGTAATGTCATATCAACCCAAGATGATGGAGAAAGCAATTGAGTTTGCTAATGATCAGATGGATCAAAAATTCCTCACTATTGCTGAAAGACAAGCTGAGCAGAAGAGAATAGATATAGTATAATAGGCGGGAAACAACCAGGCACCAAACAACAAAACAAGAGGCAAGAACACTGGAGTACACGGGATCATTGCCCATAATGTACAAAATGCAACTATCAACCACAAAGGTCCAGAGCTCACTAGGTGTAATAAAGTGCAGAGAAGATCGGCCGATCTGGCTCGTGACTGTAAGTTCTGGTCCCAATGTAAAATTGGTAATAATATACAAATCGTGGGAACTCCCATAAACAGGAACTCCGGAACAACTCGGAATGCTGTCACTTGTTACGAATGTGGTGTTCAGGGGCATTACAAGAAGGACTGCCCAAAGTTGAAGAATGGAAACCGTGGTAACCAACATGGAAACGGCAATGCACCAGCCAAGGTTTATGTAGTGGGCAATGCGAGAACAAACCCCGACTCCAACGTCATTATGAGTACGTTCATTCTAAACAACCACTATGCTTCTATCTTATTTGATACTGGTGCCGATAGAAGTTTTGTATCTAATACATTTAGTTCCCTAACTGACATCACGCCAACTACGTTTGACCATTATTATGATGTAGAACTAGCCGACGGGAAAATAATCAGGATAAACACTATTATTCGGGGTTGTATGTTAAACTTCTTAAACCACCCATTCAACATCAACTTAATTCCCATAGAACTTGATAGTTTCGACATCATAATCGGTATGGACTGGTTGTCAAAGTACCATGCTCTTATTGATTATGCCGAGAAGATCGTTCGTATTCCCTGGGTAAATGAAACCTTAATTGTTCATGGTGACGAAAGTAATCAAGGAAACGGGACTTGTTTGGACATCATTTCGTGCACCAAAACTCATAAATATTTGTTGAAAGGACATAGTGTCTTTTTGGCACATGTTACTATGAAGGAGGCTGAAGAAAAGTCAGGGGAAAAGCGACTTGAGGACGTACCAATCGTTTAAGATTTTCCTGAAGTATTTCCTGAAGATTTGTCGGGTCTTCCACCGACTCGACAAGTGGAATTCCAAATCAATTTAATGCCTGGTGTTGCACCTGTAGCATGATCACCCTATCGATTAGCTCATTCTAAAATGATAGACTTGTCGGAACAACTACAAGAACTATCCGACAAGGTCTTTATAAGACCCAGTTCCTCACCTTGGGGAGCTCCAGTCTTGCTTGTCAAAAAGAAGGACGGATCATTCCGGATGTGCATTGACTACCGGGAATTGAATAAGCTGACGGTGAAGAATTGTTATCCTCTCCCAAGGATTGATGATTTGTTTGATCAACTATAAGGATCCAGTGTTTATTCGAAGGTAGACTTGTGATCGGGTTATCTTCAGCTTAGAGTACGAGAAGAGGATATTCCGAAGACGGCATTTAGGACTCGGTATGGTCATTACGAGTTCCAAGTGATGCCATTTGGTCTGACAAATGCACCTGCAGTATTCATGGACCTCATTACCGAGTGCGCAAACCATACCTGGATAAGTTTGTAATTGTCTTTATCGACGATATACTAATTTATTCAAAGAACAAGAAGGAACATGAAGAACATCTTAAGGCAATTTTGGAATTGCTCAAGAAGGAGGAGTTGTACGCTAAATTCTCTAAATGTGAATTTTGGATTCCTAAGGTACAATTTCTCGGCCACGTGATTGATAGTCAAGGCATTCACGTGGATCCCGCCAAGATCGAATCCATAAAAGATTGGGCATCTCCTAAGACTCCAACAGAGATTCGTCAATTTTAGGTCTTGCCGGTTACTACCGAAGATTCATTGAAGGATTTTCAAAAATCGCTAAGCCAATGACCAAACTCACTCAGAAGAAGGTCGCCTTTGAATGGGGTGACAAACAAGAAGCAGCTTTTCAGACATTGAAGCATAAGTTATGTAGCGCACCCATCTTAGCTCTCCCTCAAGGAGTTGAGAACTTTATTGTTTATTATGATGTGTCACTTAAGGGATTAGGTGTGGTATTGATGCAAAACGAGAAGGTAATTGCTTATGCATCACGACAACTGAAGATTTATGGGAAAAATTAAACTATACATGATTTGGAACTTGGTGTAGTGGTGTTTACTCTAAAGATTTGGAGGCACTACTTGTATGGAACCAGGTGTACGGTGTTCATAGATCATAAGAGTCTACAACACATACTTGATCAAAAGGAGTTGAATATGAGGCAATGTCGTTGGTTAGAGTTGCTCAGTGATTACGCTTGTGAGATTCGTTATCACTCGATGAAAGTAAATGTTGTTGCTGATGCTTTGAGCAGGAAAGAGCGAGTTAAACCAACAAGAGTCCAAGCCTTAGTGATGACTATTGGTTTAGATCTTCCCAAACAAATCTTGAATGCTCAGACCGAATCACAGAAACCAGAGAATCTCAAGAACGAAGATGTAGGTGGTATAATCAGGAAGGATATACCAAAGGAAAAATTGGAACCCTGCGCTGACGGAACCTTATGCTTAAACAACAGGAGTTGGTTGCCATGTTATGGTGACTTGAGGATTGTAATCATGCACGAGTCCTACAAATCTAAATACTCCATCCATCCGAGTTCTGAGAAGATGTACCTGGACATGAAAAAGCTATATTGGTGGCCCAATATGAAGGCTGACATCACCACCTATGTTAGCAAATGTTTGACGTATGCTAAGGTCAAAGCTGAACACCAAAGGCCATCAGGTCTGTTAGTACAACCCGAGATACCCTAATGGAAATGGGATAATATCATTATGGATTTTATAACCAAGCTTCCTAAGTCGTCGCAAGGATATGACACCATTTGGGTGATTGTTGACCGACTTGCTAAGTCTGGCATCTTTATACCAATGAGAGAAACTGACTCCATGGAGAAATTGGCGAGAAAGTACCCGAAAGAGGTAGTCACGAGGCATGGAATACATGTCTCAATCATTTGACGCATCAAATTTCTAGAAGTCACTTTAGAAGGCTTTGGGTACTAACTTAGATATGATACATGCATACCATCCGCAGACTGATGGACAAAGCGAGAGAACTATCCAAACTCTCGAGGATATGCTACGTGCTTGTGTGATCGACTTTGGAAATGGTTGGGTTAGAAATTTGCCACTAGTTTAGTTTTCTTACAACAACAGTTATCACGCTAGCATCAAGGCTGTACCATTCGAGACACTTTATGGACGGAAGTATCGTTCACCTATTTGTTAGGCCAAGGTCGGACAAGTTCAACTCACCGGTCCAGAAATGGTCCAGGAGACAACTGAGAAGGTCATTCAGATCAAGCAAAGAATGCAAGCTGCTCATGACCGACAAAAGAGTTACGCTGACTTAAAGCGTAAGCCGATCCAGTTCTAAGTTGGGGATATAGTTATGCTCAAAGTTTCACCTTGGAAAGGGGTCGTACATCTTGGCAAACGGGGGAAGCTAAACCCTAGATATGTTGGACCTTTCAAGGTACTGGAAAAGATTAGAGCCATTGCTTACAAGATTGAGCTTCCTCAAGAGTTGAGCAGAGTTTATAATACATTTCATGTATCCAACCCGAAAAATGTTATTCTGACAAACCATTAGCCGTTCCATTGGAAGGACTCCATGTGGATGACAAGCTCCGTTTTATGGAAGAACCTGTAGAGATCATGGATCGAGAGGTCAAACGGTTGAAACAAAGCCGTATCCCAATTTTCAAGGTTTAATGGAACTCAAGGAGAGGTCCTGAGTTCATGTGGGAACGCGAAGACCAATTTCAAAAGAAGTATCCGCATCTCTTCACTAAACCCGTACCTTTGTCAAGTGTTGCAACTTGAGCCTTGAGGACAAGGCTCTTCTAACGGGTGGAGACTGTAACATTTCACATTTTCAGGTCATTTCCTGACTCAATTATTTTCATTATTTATTTTTAGGGTTTTACGCGTTCGCTTTTAATTATTATCTTATAGTTAAATCGTGTAAACTAAAAATCACCATTCAACTTAAACGGACACCAAACCAAACAAGTTAAAGTTTACATCAAGCAAGTGTTATAAGATTATTAAGAGTATAATTTATAACTTTTCATAATTTATTTTTATTGGTTACGTAAAACGTTTACGTTTCGCAATAAAAATATATTTAGGCGTACCCGAAAGTACCTAAACCTATCTATACTCAAACCAATACCCACTTTTACGCCTTAAAAACAAAAATTATACAGTTTTTGTGTCACTAAGCCTACAAGGGCCGGGCATTATATGTGATAACATTAGCATGAGATAAACCTTGTATACTATGGTTATTAACCACCTTAAGTACACCATTATCCCATATAACTAGAAATTGTCAAATTATTAGTACTCTAAACATAATCCTAGGCGTCCAAGGGTTATAGGGATTAGAAGGATCTCTTAAAAAATCTTACAAGCTCTTATAACATGTACCTTTAACCCCTAGTTTACCATAGTTAGTTTAAGGATATATGTTTAGTTAGTTTAAGGCTAAGGAAACCTTAAACTCAAACACACTTTGTCTTGTTTTCTCTTCATATCACACGACACAAGGACCATTGTTTATTACACACAAATCTTAACTAAATCTTGTACAACCTAGGATTAATTAAGACATGTACTTAACAAATCTTACACAAGATTTGTATCTTGTGTTTTCCCCCCTTTATAAAATTATAACCCACACAAACCAACATAGAAAATCCTGCATAATCTTGTACCTAACCCAATTCATTAATACTTGTACTTAAGCAAGCCTAAACTACCCTAAAAACACCTAATCATGAACTTAAACTACTACACTTCTCTAGCAAAGGAGACATGGTTTTAGAAAGTGGTATAGAGATATTTTCTCTATAAATAGGAAGGCTTACAACCAAGAGTGTTTACACACTCACACACTTAAAGGTACACTAGCAAAAACCATCCTTGTTGCTCTCTTTGTTCGGGTCACCACAGCCGAGACACAAATCCACAAACACAACACTACAACTCACAACTAAAGAGTTCTAAGGTATAACCTAGTTAACTATCATTAAGTTATATCTTTAAGGGGTTTGAAAGCAGAGAAAGATCGATTTAAACAGACCTTTTGTTGGTATACAAGTCTAGTTTCCCACAACGACTAGCACTACACACACATTCAAGAAGCTAGGACCATTTTAATGTCTTAGCCTACGTTCATATTTAAGTTTCATGTTTTATTCATATGTCATAGGGCACGGTTATCATATGTTAAACAAATTAAACGTGGGTCGTGCCTAGCATGGCACATACCTTGTCACATCTTATAATATACCACATATATAGAACTTGTTTTGTGAACCAAAGCCAGAAGGCATGTAACCAAGATATTATGTATAAGCATGAATGTTTAAACATGACATGCAAACGTAAAATATTTAGCCGAGAGGTTTGATAACTCGTTTGGAAACGGAAACAGTTTCATGTCACGTATTATAATACTTAACAACTCTTCTTGCTCAATAAAGGATGTGTACACTATAGTATACCCGAACTAAGGTTGTTTGGGATATGCCAAATTAAGTTAGGAAGATCATAGCCGCGTCTTCTGTCCAACACAAGCTCAAACAAACTCTATCAAATTTGTTAACTCGCTGATGGGTTGTATGATACGAGCTAAGTTAGAAGTTAATACTGCCAGGCTTAAGAGTTAGTACTGCTAGCAGAAGTTAGTACTGCTAGCAGAGTTAGTACTGCTAGCAGAATTTAGTACTGCTATCAGAGTTAGTATTGTTAGCAGAGTTAGTACTGCTAGCATATTGTTAATACTGCTAGTGTATTGATAATACTGTTTTTGACATTCCTGAACTTAAGGGACTGTTTAGAACTCATAAGAACCTAAAATGTAATTTTTGTAAAATAGAGGGACTAAACGTATCAATATGGAAACTCAGGGGTGTAAACGGTAAATATT